>PVKA01006115.1:0-85706 GCA_004027165.1 Ctenomys sociabilis | reverse complement strand
ATCAGCCTTTCCACTGGGTGGCACTCGGCATTCACCACAGTTTTGATCACAGCATGTAAAGATGCTCACAGAAGAGGACTTCCAGTAGAACTTCCGAGGTGGCCTGCACGATGGGGTAAGTGTGCCTGAGGTGAGGGAGGAGTGTTCTGGGGGATTAGTAGCCATGTGACTTCTATTGTAATACCTTGAATATTTAAATGTTTACAGTATTTGTTGATTATAAATTGCATTCTGCTGTTCTATCCCTATTCCCTGGCATTTTTTAAATGAATAAATGAGTGAGTGAGTGAATGAATGAATGAATGAAGCAATGGGCAGCGTGGGGCCTGGGGGATGGGCTGATGCCTGCCCTTCCACATCCCAGTGACTGGTTGCTTTTCCACCTACACAGGAGCAATGGTAGGGGAGGAACCCAGTCCCAGCCTAGCATCCTCTCCCTGCAGGCCCCTTTTGCTCTTCCCGGGAGAAACTCTGACTTGAGCTGGGAAAGTATATCAACAGAGCGAGGAGCCTAAAGATTTTGCAATCTTGGTTGGCTGTTAGGAACTGATGATCTAGTCTTTAGGACCTTATTTTTAGTTTCTGAATGTTTTACTGTATTTGGTGATTTTTCAAAACCAGAAATAAGCAGGCTCTGGCTTGGTCTGCCATGCTTCCGGGGCGGGACACAGCTAGGGGTGGGAGAGAGGGAGGAAGAGGGGCAGGGAGCCCAGCACTGCACGTGCCAGGCTGGGGCGTCAGGTCGGAGACCTCTCAGGGAGACTTTGCCCCTGGACACCTGAGAGCTGGCCCCAGGACCAGGCCCCCTCCTGTTGCACTTGAGCCCAGCAGTGCACATGCCTCCCACACCCTTGCCAGCCTCTCTGCCAGTGCTGGAGCTGAAGGGTGGAAGTGTGCCTTCTGCTTGCAAGGTGCCTGCTGTCTGGCTGGGGTCCAGTCACCTTTCTCGGGGGCCAATGGAGCTTGCACAGCAGATTCATGCCCCACCCCTGACCTCGGCACTAGCAGTGGAGAATCCAATCTCAACTGAATAGCCAGTTCCAACTAACGTCTTGGGGGTGACTGGGGATTCATTCTAAATGAAAAGTCCAGAGATTGAGAGGGCGTTGCCTGAGGTACAGTTTAACTTTGAGCCCAAGTGCACCCTTGTCCTTGCCTCCCCGCAGCCTTTCTTGCCTCATCCCTGAGGCGGAATGTTCTCTGGTCTGCTTTCTCGCTCACGATTCTAAGCGGTAGAGGGGCGCCAAGAGCTCTGGCACTCACACACTCTCAGCTTCAGAGGGAGCGTCCCTTCTTAGCATTCCCAGCACAGGGCTCCCTGAGCCTCACTGATTGCTTGGGGTTACATGCCCATCCCCCCCAAAGGGTGCCCAGGGGCGGGCAGGAGAGCAGCTTGAGGACTGGGTCAGACATCTGGCGGGAGAAGTTTGAGGGTTGGATGCTCAGTGGTAGAGCGCCACCACCTGGAAGAGGACCTGCTCAGGAGGACACCGGTTCCCTCCAGGCCACGCAGGACTGTCCCGTCAGGCGCACTCTTGCTGTGCAGCCTTTCTCGGGGACCAAGGGCTAAGCAGGCCTGACTTTCCTGTACCTGTAGAGACTGAGATAGGATAGAAGGAATAAAAGGGAAAAAGGGGACAAGGAAGTTATAACCAAAAATGGTACTTCAAGCACATTGTCACTTCCGATTCTCAGGTGAGGTCCCCTGAGGTGAGTCATAGGACCCTGCTTTGGTTAAATTTAGACTTCTACCACCCAAGACCCATCACACTTAGAATTCCTGAGGAATACAGCAAGTCCATAATGGGCTTGAGAAAGTAAAGAGCAGGAGCCTGATCCTAAAATAAAGGAGCAGGGTGACAGAATGGGAGGCACAGTTTGTCGATCATGAGTAATTAAATGAAACCCGTGTCCATACCTGTAGGGTGGCTGGCACCCTTCTCCTTGTTGCCAACCTGCCCAGGGGTTTCCAACCCCTGGAGAGAAGCATCAAGATGCCAACCCAGGAAGTAATGCATCTCATTTCTCTCAGTGCCCACACTCCCTTGACCTTATGAACCCTTCCTGTGTGTCTATTGTTATGTCCTGAAAACTCCTTTGCTGAAACCAGAGTCAGTGAACCCTGAAAGTATGGGTTAGGTTTCTTATTTCAGCTTTCAAGCCTTCTCAGACCCAGCGCAGTGACAAGATGGTGCAAGAGGTGGCAAGATGTGCTTGGCCCTCTGCAGGGTCAGGGTTGCTCCTGGCCAAGTTGGCTCTGATCCTGTCCTCTGCCTTGACTGTGCTTTCCACAGCCAGCTGATTGAGACAAAATCCAAGTCAGTGGAGTGGGCCAGGAGTTCCTGGTGATTTCCTCAGGAGCAAGGCTGGCCTCTGGGCCTCCCCTCACCCAGAAGGTGGAGCCAGGTAAGTGGGTGAGAGGTCCGTATGGAGGACCCAGGACCTGCTGTAGGCTCAGATGGAGGAGTTGGATGGGAACAAGGACAGAAATGTTATCCTGTAGCTCCTTCTAAAAGTGGCTCACCAACTAACTGTTATAGGGTTCGGGCTGCTTGCCTCTCCCCCTGAAGCTAGATTCCAAGTTCTTGTCTCAAAAAAAAGTATTGAAGAAAAGTAGGGACCAAGTTTATCCAAAAAAGAGAAAGTGAAGAGAGAGAGAGAAACTCTCTGTACTGAGAAGCTTGGGCCAAGTAAAAGGAGAAAAGGCAGTAAAAGGACCCCCTGCGCAAGCTCCACGAGATAGTCAAAGTGCGAGCTCCTTGTGGTGCCTACAAGGAGAAAACTCTGGCCTGCCTGTCCCAAGAGGTGGTGCTAGGGTCTCAGGCCTGGTCCAGGCCGTCCTACTGCAAACCTGTCCAAGTGCTAGTGAGAAGTCCGCACATAAGGCTTTGAGACTGTTCTGTCTGTGTGTCTGGATCTCGTAACTATCAGCTCACGTCCACTTCCCCAGGCATCCTGGCCATGCCTCACCTCCTCACTCAGTATAGGAGCCCCAGGATCTGGGACCTGGGCTGAGGAGGTCCCCAGAGTAGGTGTTAGGCAAGCCCAGATTCTGACCTGTGCCCTAGCCCCTGCCTTTGACGTGCTTTGCCCCTACTTTTTGATTGTTTTATTCAATACTTTGTTTAAGACAAGAAGAACCTGGAATCTAATTCCAGGGCGAGAGGCAAGCAACCCAAACCTGATAACATCTAGTGGGTGATCCACTATTTGAAGGAGCTATCAGATGACATTTCTGTCATTGTTGCCATCCAGCTTCTCCATCTGAGCCCACAGCAGGTTCTGGGTCTTCCATCCAGGCCTCTCACCCACTTGCCTGGCTTCCCCTTCTGGAAGGCCAGCCGTGCCCTTGAGGAAATCGCATGAAATGCGTGGCCCACGCCAGTCGCTTGGACTGTGCCCCAGTCCAGTGTCCCAGGCTGTGGTCCATGGCTAGTGTGGGGATGGAGCCCGAGGACTGTAGACCTGCACCTAGGGACAAGAGCTTGGGCGGGGCCAAGAAGGGGGTGTGAGGAGGAGGTGATCATGTTACCTACAGGGCTTTGGGGCTACTTCGGAGTTGAAGGTGCTCAGTTCCCAAGGGCTCCAGGCCCCCTGGAGGGGAGACGGGGCTCCTTGCAGGGTCTTTCCTGATCTCCATGCTCTCATGCCCTCTCCAGTTACCTCTTTTGACAGAGTTCCTGACCAGCCGCTGTCTCCTTCAGGCTGCCTGGATGTGACAGGGCTGAGAGGGGTGAAAGCCTTCCCAGGGTTAGCATAGGCCTCATGGGTTCTGTACAAGAAGAGTTGGTGCTTTCCATTTAGGTACTTGAGAGGTCAGTGAGACAGGATGACGGCTGTTGTGACACCCAGCTTGGTGTGCTCTGGGAGCACCTGGAACTTTTTCCTGAGACACTCCATGGTTTTTTTTTGGGTTGGAATGAGGCAGAACTGTGACATGTCTTAGGATAATTAAGGAAATGACCAACAGCATCCCCTGTACATCTTCCTCTGGGCACAAGGTGGCTAGAAAGAGGTGAGGAGACCCGGTTGTGGGCCTTCGCCCTCTGGTGGTTGTTAGGGACACAACACTTGAAACTGCAAACAAACCAGAGACTGGAAATCTGAGAAACCAGAATCCTCTCAGGGAAGACAGGGCCATCATCTCTCTGGAAATGGTGAAGCAAAGCACCATGGGAAGGGTGGGGGCCCTCTGGCCAATGTCTCTGGACCACACTGCTCCCATTCTGTGCCATCAAGGAGGCCTTGGTAGGGCCACTGTGAGTGTGAAGGACACAGACTAGGCCCACAGGACACACAGGGCTTTCTCGAAGAGAACTTCCTGTCTATGGCTGGTCAGCATGGCCATACAATTAGTGGTGGGTACACGGATGGAGAATCCCCTTCTCTACCCCAACTGGACTGATCCTCCTTAACCCACTAGACTCCAGATGGCTCTTGGAATTGCCAGGAGTCCTGAAGACATCATAGATTTATCCCCAAGATCTGGCAAAAACTGCTGCACTTTCTTTGATGATTTATTGGTGTAAATCACCCTGATACATGAAAACTTCCATGACTAGAAATAAAGGATACTCATATTTATATTTATTTATTTAAAGCCTAGTAAATGTACATATTGAATTATAATATTT
The DNA here is from genome assembly GCA_004027165.1 of Ctenomys sociabilis. Taxonomy (NCBI): domain Eukaryota; kingdom Metazoa; phylum Chordata; class Mammalia; order Rodentia; family Ctenomyidae; genus Ctenomys; species Ctenomys sociabilis. Next base: position 81,072 of record PVKA01006115.1, on the reverse strand, counting down.
TCAGCAGTGGATTTTTTTTTTTATTTTGCAGAGAAGGAAACTGAGGCTCAGCAATGTAGACAGGTATGCTGAAGAAGCCACTGACATTTCTAGAATGGAACGATGAGCCCTAGACATGGCAAGGCCTTAGCGGCATGGGGTCACCTACTGGGGTGGGTGCTGGGGACACAGACCTTCAATGCCTTTGTGGTGGGGTGAAGGAGAGGAGGCTTCTGCAGTCTTCTCCCAGCACACACCACCCTGGGCAGGCCTGACCCTTCTAGTCCAGACTTCTATGCTGGGGAATCCTGGCATACCCAGAGCTCATTGGACCAGCCCTGACACCCATCTCAAAGGCAGCCAATCTTGAGGCTAGCAAAGGGTGTGTAAGGGAAAGCCACACCCAGCAGTGTGGAGAGCTGCGCCCAACACGGGGCTGGCTTCCACCTTCCACCCTTTTGGGGGTGAGTGCTCTCCTCGCTGTTCATTGCCATATATGGTTAAGACAAAAGGCACTAGTGTGCTTCCGCATAGATGGACCTATCATCAAAGGCCAAGTGTCAAACTGGGATTGGGTCCCTGGGGGTATTTAGGAGACAGCCGCTCGGGGGAGAAGAAGCAAGATTGTTCAAGGGTCCTGAATAAACTGCCGATGGAAGAGCTGGTTGTTGCGTCATCCTTGCTGGCGAGGTAGCGCGCGACACAGCAGGGAGGGTATCTTCAGCCAAGAGGCACTTAGGGGCATTGGGGGCAGGAAGACCTAGCATAGATCAGAGAGGTGGAGGCCGGGTACAGAGGGGTACTCACACCTCAAGAACACAAGGTGGCTGACCCCACTGTTGGAGCTGGATTTCATACCTGAACGTCTTGTGCTCACTTAGACTTGGTTCTGTAGTGCAGGCTCTCAAGTGTATCTACTTTACAGATGAAGAAACTGAGGTACAGCCTGGCCTGAGCCATATAGCTGCACATGGGGAGTTGGGGTTTGCATTCCAGTGGATGTGAGCTGACAGAGAAGAATTGAGTTCTAACCTGGGCAGAGGCTGGGGCAGGGCCACTGAGAGGTAGGTGGAGTTCTGGTTGGGGGAGCAGTGGAGACAGGGTATCACCCTGGTGGGGCTGTGGACTGGAGTTCTGAGCCAGGGTGCCCTGGGGTGCTGGGACCTTTGACTGACCTCAGACCAGCTTCAGAGCCCCTCTGCCGATGGCTCTGTCCAGGCCTGTGGGGAGCGGTGGCTGCCTGTGTGCTAGAGAAAGGCCCTTGGTCCTCTTTGCTGAACCCTGGCTCTCCTCTGCCCAGTGACCAATAGAAAGGCACCGAGCACATCTGTGTCTCCCTCCTGGTCCCGTCATCTGTGCAAGCTTTCTGTGTTCTCCATTCACCACTTTCAAGGTGGAGTGGGGCCCTCCCTTCTCCACACACTACTTAAAAAGTGTCAGAGCCACCTCGCCCGTGGCTCTAAGTCACTCCCACTCTGCTCAGCACAGAAACAGCACAGGCTTTGGGGGCAGCCAGAGCTGGTCCCATCCCACTTACTGGTCTTGGTCGAGGGAGGCATGATGTCTGCTGCACAACGCCTGACTTTAGTTAAAGGCAAAGCGTCTAACACCTTTTGGCTCTGTGCAGTGTCTGCCTCGGAAGCCCTGTCATCTTAAGGAAGTTCCTTACCATTCTTAATTGTGACCGTCAGTGGGGTTGAATGTGTTTAATGCTTTCTCTGTACCTGAACAAAACAGGAGAGCCTGTCTTAAACTAACACACAGACCAGCACATTCACCAGCATAGTCCTGGGCAAGAGCCATAAGGAACAGCGTCTGGTGAGGGAGGGGCTAATGGAAAGTTCAGAGTTCAGGTAAAGCCAGCGAGAGTCCCTGTCCTTTATCAAGTTTATTTTATTAAAATATATAGGATTGAATATTGGTGGGCGCCAGGAAGAGGAACTGCCTCCAGCCACATCCAAGGGGGACGCTGCTGGCATGCAGGCGTGCGGCCCGTCGTGGCCCAGCGCGGGTGACGAGGGGGCCAGGGGCGCAGTGCGACTGTCTCCAGCGGCCTTGGCCCCCGAGAAGCACAGGATGCCAGCTGGGAGGGCGGGCTGGGGCAGGAGGAGATCCCTGAGCCAGGGGAAGGTGACACACGCTCCCCTGGAGGACCCCAGTGGCGGTCATCAGTGCTGCTCCACGGTATCACCTGTGTGGGGGACCAGGGTCCCACGTCCTTGGCCAGCCTGCCTTTCCTCTGAGGGCTCTGCTCACCTGGGGCCAGGGTCCTGGGAATGTCTGGCGTCACCAGGACCAGCCTGAGCAGTCATGGGTGGCCCGATGGAATGTATTGTGTGGGAATGCTCCTCAAACGGGCACTCGGCCCTCACTGTTGGCCACTCAAGGGTCTCCATCGCCCAGGCAGGGCCACCAAGCTGGGCTCCCAGGTTTGTGCTTCTAAACATTGGTGAGTGGGGCTGGAAGTGGCCTTCGAGACTCCAAGGCGCTGGGGCACCAAGCGGGCCCCTGAACTCCTTCCTTGGGACCACCCAGATTGGGGCTTCTGGGATCCAGGCTTCCTGGGAAGGCCTTGAGTGACCCCTCTAGGATGAGTACTTGTGCTTTTGTAGAGGCTGGGGTGATCCCATGGGAGGGCCCCACAGAGCTCCAGGGAGATAGGGCTCGGGGAGAGGGACCAGGAGCCCTACCCCAGGCTCCACGGCTATGGGTGTCTGAGCCATGAGACCTCCTCCCAGGACTGAGTGGACCTTGGGGAGAGCAGCCTGGTGCTGGTGCCATGGAACCCTCTTCTATCCCAAGCCAGAACTGGGGTGGGCAAAGGCTTCTTCCCTAGGGGAGATGCCAGTCCCCTCAGATTCTTCTAGAAACCCTATCCCAACCTTGGAAGCCCCTCCTTGCCCGAGATGGAGGAAGGGTGGTACCCAGGGCCCTCACCACCCAAACTTGCCGTGCAGAGGGTGTCCTGGTACTATCCAGCTTGCCCGAATTGGTAAGCCAGCCTTGGGGATGGGATTCCCAGGAAGCGGCCTGTGACCACCTCTGTCCTAGTCTGAACCCCTTGATTACTGGCTGTCCTAGAGCCCTGTAGTGAGGGCCTTGCTGGGGACACAGGTCCTTGGATAGGGAGTGGCCAGAGGAACCCTGGGGTCCCCATTTATCGGGCAGGGCGTGTCCCCCATGCTTTGCAGAGGCTCTTGCAAGCTCCGGAGCCCCTTCCTGGTGACACCCAGTGACTGGCAGAGGTGCTGCCCATCCTGGAGGCAGCTGCGTTGCCCACATGTTTGAGGAAAGCTGTGAGGGGCTGTGCCCTTCCTAGCTTCCACCTCCTCCTCCCAGCCCAGAGGAACTGTGTGTGTGTGTGTGTGTGTGTGTGTGTGTGTGTGTGTGTGTATCAGGAGTGAATGGCTCACTTTTTTCAAATGTATTAGAAAACAGTTCTGGTTTCTCGGGGTGGACTGGCAGAGGCCGCCCAGGACCCCTCTGCACACCCTAGATGACGTTCTCAAACAGCTGCATGGAGTTCATGATGTTCTCATCCTGCAGAGAGGGAGGCCGAGTCAGGCACCAGGTGTGCAGAGGGTGGCAGGGTGCGGTGCTCCCCAAGTCTCCCTGCCCAGGAGGCTCTAGCCAGGGACTGTGTCCCTGTGGGTGGGTGGATGGGTGCTGAAGAACAGGAACAGGGAGTAGCTGGTCTGAGGCCGCTCACCTCCAGCTCGTACCTGTCCTCCTCTCCACAGGCCATCATCTGGTCCCACGGCCCCAGGAGGACCCATGTGCAGCCCTCTGGGGCCACCTACCTTCTGACAGGTCTCCAGGAACTCTTCAATAGTCACCACCCCATCCTGGTTCCGGTCCATTTTCTGTGACCCAAGCCAAACCCAAGGTGAGTGTGTCCCGGTAAGGTTTAGGTGTCCCTGTTATGCATCTGTCTACCTGTGCTCATGGGTGGAGCTTTAGGCTGACTTGCAGTGAGGGGGTCGTGGGCATGTGACCTGAAGGGCCCCTCCCCCTCCCTGGCTCCTCCCTTTGCTTTCTGCTTCCTGCCTGCCATGCTCTGAGTAGCTCTCCACCATGCCACCCGCCTCAAACCAGCTGACTGTGGTCCAAAGAATTTCCTTCTTTTCCTTGTGGGTGCCAGGTATTACATCTCAGCAACAAGAAAGCAACTAAGACAGTTCCTGAAGCCAGTGTGAGGGTGCTCCCTGGCTGGGCTGCCTCTACTCCTCTGCGACCCTCTGTCCCCACCCTGGAGACCCACAGCTGCCGCCCCAGCCATCCCCTGCTCCCTGACAACCTCCCCAGGGCTGGCGTCCATGCTCCTGTCACCTCTCATTTCCCTGACCCTGCCCTGAGCTGAGGCACAAGGTGGCTTCAGGTCTAGAGGGCCCCAGCCAGCACAAGCTGGGCTTTCAGCGCCCCAGGCCTGCGGACGCTGAGCGAGGGGACCCCCAAGGCCACACAGCTCGTAGCCTGTTTTACTGGGGAGTTGGAAATGGCCCCCAAAGGCACTAGCTCAGCCAGCTGCCTGGATCCCTGGAGTCTCAGGGTGGATGAAATTCAGAGGTGAGGCCTGGCTCTATACTCCTGCCCCAGGATGCAGTTGGAAGCCGCTGGGAGCAGGAGTCCTTTGCTCTGCTGGATCACCCAGCTCTGGGGCAGAGCTGGTACCTGGAAGAATCTCTCCACGTGTTCCAGGGGTGCGTCCTCCCGCAAGATGGGGTAGGTGTGGTGACCCATCATGTCGTAGATGGATTTCATAATGGCCAGCATCTCCTGGGAGGGGAACAGGAGGGCCAGTGTGAGCGAGCTACTGAGACTCTGCAGGGTGGTGGTTTCCAGGGCCCAGGAGGGAAAGAAGGCAGCGGCACAGGTGAAGGCCACCCCCAGGACAAGCAAGAGGGACCCTGTGCATCACAGAGAGAGGAGCTTTCCTCTCTGATCCAAGACAAGGTGGACACAGAGCAACATGCCCATCCCCAAAACTTGAGCAGGGAGCAACTATTTCAGATACCAGAAGAGGAAGAGAAATAGTTTGGGCCAAACACAAATCCATCTGTGGGTCCATGCACTGAGGGCCTATCTGCACCCCTCCTTCAGGGACCACACTGTCCCACTCAAGGCCACCCCTTTCTCCATCTGGCTCCCCCAGGCCCTCTCCATGGCTGGGCTGCCTGGAGGTGCATGATGGCCAGGACTGTGCACGAGGGCAGAGCCTTCTGGCTCCTGCACCCTGACGGCCAGGCTGAGAGCCACCAGCACCAGGACGGGGGCAGGAGAGAGACGGGAAGAACTCAGGGAGGAGCACCTGGAGGGGAGCAGGGGTGGGGGTATCCATTGCCACCACCCCAGTACCTCTTTGGTGATATAGCCATCCTTGTTAATGTCGTAGAGATTGAAAGCCCACTTGAGCTTCTCGTGGACGGTGCCTCGCAGCAGGATGGAGAGCCCGACCACAAAGTCCTGCAGGAGGAGCGGGAGTGAGGGGTGAGGGGCCAGCACTCCGATTTGGCTTCTACTTCACTGTGTGGCTTTCCTTGCAATACCTGGCTCTGCAGGCGATGGCCCCACAGTGGAGGTGAAGCCCACTGGGGGTGGGGTCATGGATGTGTGTGTGCACGTGTGTGTGTGTGTGTGTGCGCGCGCGCGCGTGTGTGTGTGTGGTGGGGAACCACATGGGACTGCTCTTGGGTAAAAATAGCCCATTGTGCAGTGCACTGGTGTTGACAGATAAGGCCCGGATTCTCCTTTGATCAAGGAAGGGCTCTGCTTCTAGTTCACCAAGCATCTGCCAGCCAAAGGTGCTTCAGACATTTCAGCTGAGGGCTGGTGAGATAACTCAGTGGACTAAGCTCCTACTCTGACAAGCGCAGGGACCGGGGTTCAACCCTGGAACCATATGCTGTGCTGGTCAGGCCCCTGGGCATGCTGAGCCAGCCCACAAGTCTGGGTGTGGTGGTGCAGGCCTGTCCTCCTAGTGCTGGGGCGGCTGAAAACAGGACTCACCAGGAGTCTGAGCTGCATAATGAGACGCTAAGAAATACAAGGGGAAAAAAATTCAGTTAAACAAACTAAACTAATGGTGCTCAACTCCTCGGCGAGCCGATGCTGCCATTGCTGCCGGGTGGCCAAGACCACTAATGTGACAGGACAGGAGGGTTTCCATGCCCAACCCCAAGAGAGAATGGAAACTCAGACAAGCAGTTCAGGAGAAACAAGAATCGTTCCAGGGGAAAAAATCATAATGAAAGCTATTGAACTCAGAGATGAGGCATGTCACGCCCTTAAATAGTAGGATGCTATTACGTAAGAGGAATGAGGCAGGTGCGGTGGCTCACGCCACTCAGCATTCAGGGAGACAGAGGCAGCCCAGCACGGGAAAACTGATGACTCAGTAAGATGCTATCTCAAAAAACAAAAACAAAAACAAAGAAAAACAACAAATAAAGGGCTTGGGGTGTAGCTCAGTACAAAGGCCCTGGGTTCGACCCCAGTAGCATGCACGCACGCACGCGTGTGTACACACACACACACACACATGCACACACATACACACACAGAGGAATGATGAAAGAGGGCAAACGTGATACACTTAGAAGAAGGGTTGGAAGAGCAGAACAAGAAAAGTGATCGAAATGGAAGAGGACCCCAGCCAGCCAGTCTGAGAAATGCCAGGACATGAGGAAATCTGGGAAGGACCTGAGAAAATGAAGAGGAGCCCGTCAAAACAAATGAGAGATGTGTCCGAATGGAGGATTTCTAGTTCCAGGGCCGCCGGGGTGGGAGAAAGCCTGAAATCATGGGCAGGTGGGCCACAGGTGGGATTTCAAGACTGCCAGCCAAGAGAAGATCCTATAAGCTTCAGAGAGAAAAGCAAGCCAAAGAGAGCCAGCCACACTGAGGTCTGTGAACAGGATCCGAATCCTGGTGGTGGCTTTCTGGCAGCACCCTGGAGGCAGGAAGGCTGCAAGAGGCTGGGAGGGGAAGACTTGGCCTGGGAAACAGGAGCTCTGGTCCAGGCACAATGTCTGGCAGGAGAGCACCAAGTGGAGACCCTCCCAGACCCTCCCAGGTCATCTCCTTTATGGTTTGGGTCAAGAATGTCCTCCAAAGGTTCACACATTCAGACATGGAATTTTCGAAAGACTGGATTGAAAACAAAAAAGAGTGGATGGGGGCGTCCCATACTCCCCAGGAGCAACTCACTGATCAATTCATAGTGGACTGTGTGGTTAGGAAGGGGGCCTGGTAGGAGGAAGTAGCAAGGGGGGGTGAGGCTTTAAGGGTGTATTCATCTCTGCCCAAGCCGTTCCCCTCCGGGCTTCCTGGCTGCAGTTTTCCTCGCCCATGCCCATGTGCTGTGAGGTCTTTGTCTTGGAGCCAGGTGACTCCGGAGGGAACCCTTTGACTCCATGGGCCTCAATAAACCAAGTCTCCTTCAAGTCGTGCCTGTCAGGTATTTTGTGCCAGCACAGAAAGTCCTTGGATACATGCCCCATATATGCTTTGCGGGAGACTGCTGGAGGATGGGCCCCTGAAAAGAGAGTAAATCCAGAAAGAGGGAGATAAGGACCATGAACTACGGGAGGTACCCAGGGGAGAGATGAAGAGCCAGAGGGTGCTCAGCCCCATGAAGCTGTGGGAGGCCAGGGACAAGTCCTCCATGAGATGCCAGATAAGAAGCTTAGACTGGAAAAGGACCTCCCAGTCCAGGGGCTGAATGAAGGCAGAGGAAGGATCACCATTATCATTGAGAGTAGCAAAATACAAAGGCGTGAAGGAGAGGAAAGCATCGTGCCAGCTGCCTGCAAGGCTCTGCTGGGTACCGGATTCACATCCTCAGGATGAGCTGAGTCCTTACCAAATGGCTGTTGGAAAGTAGGGGAAGGAAAGTGTGTAGGGGAAGGCAGATCCAGATTTTCCTCCCTAAGAGCAAGGAATCAAGACACACCATCTAAACTGGACAGTGGAGAAGAGCCATAAGATCACACCCCCTAAATCATGGAGGCTAAATAAGCTACAGCGGCTACATTTGGTTCTTCAAAGTACATCCTACAAATCTACTAGACTTAAGTCATGTGTGTGTAGACACAAAAATATGGCAAAAGAGAAACGAATGTGCTGCCTTGTGTGTGTGTGTGTGTGTGCTGCCTCTTGTACACCTGAGTTTGGGGAACGATCAGCCCCCGGACAGGTGTGGGTTACATAATTAGAGAACCTGGGGTCCCAGGATTTGCCAGTGGGAGGCCCAGGTGTGGGTCCTGCGTGGCACCCACTCTTCTCTCAGGTGCAGGAGGCAGCAGTACCCCGCTTCTGCCGTTTTGGATTCACAGAAGCCCTCAGGTCAGCACACAGGTCCCTACCCAGTGTTCCTCAGCAAGTGTGTGTTGTAGAAGGGACAGGACCTGGAAGCAGTGTATGAGACTCTGTCCCCTGCAAGGTCCCCAATGGGGATGCAGATGTTACTGCAGGAGCAGCTGACTCAAATCAAGTAGATGTTGGTTCTAAAATTCCTGGTACACAGTAGTTTCACACAGAACTTCTACAGTTGTAACCTTAGCCCTGACACAGAGGCTGCTTGTTTTACCTACAGCCCCTGCTCTGCCGCTGCCCCCAAGGCAGAACCTGGGGAAGGTACAGAACTGTAGGAATACAGCAGACTTGGGGCTCCAGGCTGAGGCTTAGTGTGTACATGAGGGTCCCACAGAGCAGCAACTGGGTGAGCCGAGCTGGTGGGAGCCCCGGCGGGTTCCAGGGCTACAGCCTGACATGAGTGACATCACTCACACGGTGCCCAGGGACCCAGAGCAGCATACTGTGGGGCAGCAACAGAGCCAGGCAGCCCTGGGACCCATGCTGGCTGCCAGTTTCCGAAGCAGCAGTTCTGCCAATGCCACTCCCGCCCTGGGCAACTTGGCTCTGTCTTGGGTTCTGAGAAGCCACCGACAGTCAGTTCACTGTTTGGAAGTTCTGAGGTCTCCGGCAGGATGAGCTGGCTGAGTCAGGACCGGGTGGCATGCAGAGAGGGGGCCCCCACAGGCTTCCTCTGCCAGCAGGTCTCCAAGCTCTCTCGGGAGAGGCTGGCGGTTGGGCCCGAGGTGGGCCTGAGGGCCATCCCTGTCCTTCAGCTCCTTTTTTTTTTTTTATTTTTTATTTCCTTCTTTCCTCCTTTCCTCTCCCCTTTCAGTTGGGTTCTCATTCTTTTTTGGGGGGTGGGCGGGGATGGTACAGGGAATTGAACTGAGGACCTTGTGCATGCCAGGCAGGTGCTAAGGCCACTGAGCTATTGGCCCAGCCCTCTCATTTTGGTGAGGGGAAGAAAGTGACAATACAGGCCGGGGAGATGGCTCAGTGGAATAAGTACTTCCCTGGCTGCACAAGGGCCTGAGTTCAATCCCTGGTTCCACAAAAAAAAAAAAAAAGAAAAGAAAGTGACAATACTTTATTGTACCAGAAAATTGTAACAGGTATACTGTCTCTAAGCACAGACAGAAATACTAGGTTACCACCAACAGTAGGCGGCCTGGACCTCCCATTTTAAGAGCAGGGGAAGGTCCTGCGGCTACCAACTGGGGGCAGCAGGGACAGGTCGTGGGGCTCTGTATTCTTTTCTTCCCTGAGAAAGGCCTCTCAGACCCAAGCACTGGGGCTAGGAAGTCCCCGGAGGGACCTGTACAGGACCACAGGGGGAAGGGGGGCCTCTGAGAAAGTGCCTGCAGGGACTCAGCACTGCACCCATCTTCGCCACTGACTGACCTACACATCTTCTGGGACCTCTGGAAACCCCGCAGAGGAAGCAGGAGGGTGACCGTTACCTTCCCCAGACATTGCCAAGTTGGACAAGAAAAACTATTTCCACACTCTGGCCCATCCCGCTGCATTCCACCTTCCACAGCAGATCCTGGTCACAAGGAGAGGTGGTGTGACTGCCTTGTCCCCCCCCCCCTTCCTCCTCCACACCGATCGGGCTTTCTGAGTACCTGGCACAGTTTTTGTGTGCGCCAGGGAGAAGGTCGCCGTCCACACTGCGAGCTCCCCAGGCAGCGCCGGGAGGGGCCCTGTGGTCACCGTGTGTCCGGTGTGTCAGCATGTGGTGGGCACGCACGGTAAAAATAACCCATGTGGTGTTACCGACGGATTATTATTACCAGGCGTCCAGGGCCTCCTCGCCGCTTTCCTGTCGGCGCCCTTGGCCCTGGAAGCCGAGCTGGCGGCAATCGATCGATCCCCTCTAAGCAAGGTTTTCCTCTCCGAGGAGGTTTCAGCTTCGTGCCTGCTGCTATTTTTAGTGGCCCGGGTTCCACAGATGGGGCCTCACTTAAAATGATCCGGTACTGTTAGGCAGGGAGGGAGGAGCCCAGACAGGGAGGGGGAGGGGAATGTTGGGGTCCTGGGGCCGTCCTGGGGAGAGCCGCTGGGGAAGGGGTAGCTGCTCCTCCCGCACTGGAACCTGGGAGCACTGGGGAGCTCTGGACTTCACCCCAAATCTGGCTGAGGAGGACACACAGAACAGAGTGCACTTGGGCCGTGTTTTCTGGATGGCTCTGCTCCCACAGTAAGGAGTAAATTCTGAAGCCAGGGGTTTAAAATTCTACCCTTAGAAAGCCAGACCTGAGTTATATAGCTTGACTTTTTTACAAGTATAAACCACCTGGGGAAGTGGAGTCTGGAGCCCCCCTAGCTTGCAGGGCTGGACGTGAACTCTTGGCAGCCAGAGTAGCTGAGATAGCGGGACCCAATTCCCCCTGCACATGCAGGGACCCTCAGGGACAAACCTCGAAGCGGATGGCCCCGTTCCCGTCAGCGTCGAATGCATTGAAGAGGAAGTGTGCGTAGGTGGTGGCATCTGGGGACAGCAAGCATGAGACTGGGTTAGGAGGGCTGCATGGAAGCCCGTTCCCCTCCCTGGGCAGCTCCCACCCCACCCCAGGGTTCCAACTGTGTCCTGGGCAGGAGATTCCCCTCGAGTGGGAGAAAGACAGCACTGGGTCTCCAGAAGTTGAGGGTGGTGGTGTGGTCCTCACCCTGTGGGCTAGCCGGGAAGTCGTGGCCGGACTCACCTCCCTGAGGGAAGAACTGCGAGTAGATGAGTTTGAAGGTGTCTTCATCCACCAGGCCTGTAGGACATTCCTGAAGTGGAAGTCACACCTTCAGTGACTTGGCCACCCTCTGCTCCAGGCCCTAGGCATGCTGGGCAGAAGGGTGGCTGGCAAGACAGTGGCTGGTGCCCCTATATCTGTGCCATGCTGCTTCCCTAGCACTGCCTTGGAGCCTCAGAGAAAGAAGCCCAGAGGCCCTTACGGGGCCTGCTTCCTGGACAGCTCCTTCTCAGATATTTACTGTGCTCCAGAGAAATTTCTAGAAGGCTCCCTGGGCTGGGTTCCTCCTCTGTGGTCGGGGACAGAGGACCTCTCCCAGGTGGGGAGCACTCACGTTCTTGAAGCCCCTGTAGAGAGACTGCAGCTCCTTCTTGGTGAACTTGGTCTGTGTTTGCAGCTGGTCCAGCCCCTCTGGCTGGTGGCGCACTGTGGACAGCTCCAGCTCACTGTCACTGCTGTCTGGAAGGGGACACAGACCCAGGAGGGAGAGACATGTGGTGTGGGCAGGTGCGGAGCATGGGATGGGATGGGGAACAGAAAGGGGAGTCTCTGTGCATAACTAGCATGCACAGCGACACAGGCTGTGTGCTGCACAAGCAGAGGGCTGTGACCTCGTGCACCATCAGGAAGTAGCCCCTGGGCCTTCTGCTCTCCCACTCACTGCATGCTGAGTGTGCCTGTCCCCGGAGTGAGGGGCATGGGACCCCAGGCTTAGGCCTCCAGCAGGCCTCTTGGTGTTCCTAGGAAGACAGACTTCCAAGGCCACAAAGATGTGAACTATGGCTACTCTGGAGCAAGGGAGGGCTTCAAGTCTTTGTTTTTCTGTTTGTGATTTTTTACACCTTGCTAAGGTGTCCAAGAGCAAAGTTCCTTTGGCATGGCATGCATCGCTTTTACAACAGAACAGCACTGTGGATCAAATGGTATCGAGCGCCCCTACCATGTCACCTTCCCTCTGACGTGGGATGCACATGCCCTGCCTTCCTGCCATTATCTGGTGTCCCCTTGGACCCTACAGACCCAAGTCATCCTTATCTGCACACCTGACAGGTCTGCTGCCTTGGCCCCGCAGGAGGCACTCATTGGCATAGTTCTCCTGCAGCTAGGCCCACCATGCCCTGCAATGCCAGGCTCAGGGCCTGGGCAGAGCTGCTCCACACTAGGCTGCAGAAGCACCCTGCTCTGTCTCCCTGACACACACACACACACACACGTCTCCAAGATTACTACTTCCTGCCCTTCCTTTTGGTTACCTGTTCAGTTGTTTCCCACTTCGCTGAGCAGAGGGAAACTACTGTAGCCACTACCTGGACCCTGCTCCTTCCCTCATGTGGCCCTGGCCTGTGCTCTCCAGCTCCTGTGTGATGAACTATTCCTGTCACTGTCAGAGGCAGCCACCCTCACCCACTCAGTGTGGGGCTCCAGCAATTCTCCCCACTTTTTCCACCATTTTCCCTCCCCTCTGGGTCATTCTCATGCTTACCCGGGCGCACTGTCAACCCTGGTGATCCTTAGTCAAGCCCAGTCTAGGCAAACCCTGTAAGCCAGCAACTCTACCCTGGACAAACATCACAGATTTCTGCCCAATTCAGGGCACCTGTAGGAGAACGCTCACTGCAGTGGGATTTTGGTGGGGGAATTCGAGAGAATCCAAGGACCTATCACAGCAGGATGCACAGGCCAAATATAAAGGATGCACACCAGGGAGAACCGTGCTGTGGACTAGAAGTGCACGCAGCAGCATGGGGAGATGCTACAGGTTAGATGCTTCCTGCTAGGTCTTGTGCAGAAATCTCAGCTGCTCATGGGGAAGCTGAGGCAGGAAGATTGCCAGTGCAAGGCCAGCGAGATAGCTCAGTGGTCTAAGTGCCTGTCTGGCAAGTACAAGAATCCGAGTTCAAGCCCCAATTCCACATGCCATTCCAGTCCTGGAACTCTGGGCGTGTGCCTTGTGAGCCCCAAAAGTGGGTGGGGGGGCACATGCCTGTAATCCCAGCCCTGGGGAGACTACAAAAGGATCACTGCTATAAGTCTGAGCTGTGTAGTGAGACCCTGTACCAAATAAATAGAGATAAAAAAATTATAAGGGCAGGAGGTGTTTCTCAGTTGGAGATTATCGATTACAGTAGTGATTGGTAAATACATAAATAAATGCACATTTCCTTTAAGAAGCGAACTTTTGACTAGATAGCAAAAACTCCCAGATCCAGTTATATGCTATTTATAAAAAGGATGCCCTCAATATAAAGACACACACTGACTTTAGAGTAAACCAGTAGGGAAAGGATAAAGAAGTTGAAAATTTCTTTCTTTCCTTTTTGAGACAGCATCTGCTATACAGTTCAGATACTGTATCCTCACGATGTAGCCCAGGTTGGCCTCAAACTTGTGGTGATCTTCCTGCCTCATCCTCCCAGAATTGGGATAAGAGGTGTGCACCACCATGCCTGGCTTGGAAATTTCATAATACCACAAAGAGTGCTTCATCCAGAAGACCAGATAACCTGAAATACATACTACCTAGTAACAGAGCACTACAATACCTGAAGCAAAAAATTCAAAACAAAAGGGACAAACAGATAAACCACAGTTGTACTTGACAAATTTCAGTAAATGGAAGAAGATATAAAAGATTTAGAGACTATGATCAACCAATTTGACCTAATTAATATTTATAGAATACCACACAACAACTACAGAATACACATATTTTTTCAAGAGAACATTATGTTGTTCCAAGATATACTGGCATGAAGAACAGACTCTGACCACAATAGTTGTGAGTTAAAGGTAAAAACAACACAATGTTTAGAAATCTCAAATATCTGGAGACTAAACAATACATTTGTAATTTTATTTTATTTTTATTTTTTGTATTTTAGGGAAGGGTCTACAGGGTGTTCAGGGTCTCACTACTAGACTGGACTCTAGTAATCCACTTGTTTACAGCCTCCTAAGAGCTGGAACTACAGGCACGCACCACCATGCCCAATGTCAATTGCTGTCTCTGCACGCCCTGGAGGGGGGCATGGCAGGGCCAGGGATTGAACCCCTGGCCCCTGTGCCTGATTGCAGGTGCTTTAATCCGCTGAGCTATTCAGCCAGCCCTTATATTTGTAATTAATCCATAGGTTAGAGAAGAAAAGTAGCCAGGTGAATTTTGAATTGAATGAAAAAGAAAACAAAGTCCTCCAAAATTTGGCAGTGGGTGCAGGTAAGGCTGTGCACAAAGGGAAGTAGCTTAAGATTCCTGTATCAGAAAAGGAGACAGGGTAAAACCAATGACACAGGTTTCAGATCTACCCTTTTCTAGACTCTAGGAAAAGCAGACCATGGGGATGTAGCTCAGCAGCACAAATGCTGGCCTGGCAAGCACAAGGTCCTGAGTTCAATCCCCAGTATCAAAAAGAAAAAGCAGAACAAATTACATTCAAAGTAAGTAACAGCACCAGAGTTGGCTGGCAGTACATTCCTGTAATCTTATTATTTTGGGAGGATGAGGCAGGAGAGTCACAAGCACAACCCCACCTTGGAAACTTAGCAAGACCCTGCATCAAACTCACAAAACAAAGATCCTGGATTCTATCCTTACTACAGAAAAGTACCAAGAAGAAACACATCATAATAACAATAGTAGAGAGCCGGGCGTGGCGGCGCAGGCCTGTAATCCCAGCACTCGGGAGGCTGAGGCAGGGGGATTGTTGTGAGTTCGAGACCAGCCTGAGCTACAAAGTGAGCTTAAGGCCAGCCTGAACTGCATAGTGAGACCCTGTCTCAAAAAGACAAAAAAAAAAAAAAAAAAAAAAACAATAGTAGAAGTCAAGCTTAGAGAAAATTCAATAAAGTTATTAAAATCCTCAGTGGGCAAGTCACAGACTTGGAAAATTTATCTTCAGTAACAGATCTGACAATGGATTTGTTTTCAGCATGCGTAAAGAATATCTACAAACCAACAATAAGACTAAAACCTCTATTTTTTTTTAAAATAGGCAAAAGACTAGGACCTTTGATCAAAGAAGATATATAAATGGTCAAAAAGCACAAGAAAAGGCATTTGACGACATCATTCCGAGTTGGAAAAGCAAATTATATAATGAAAATATCCAATCGCTTTTCATCCCAAAAGACTAACAGCACCAAATGTGGAGGAGGACGTGGAGAGCCTGCGGCACTCACACAGCGTCAGTGGCCGTGTATGACGTAAGCACCCGGGAGAGCTGCTAGGCAGACTCTCATAAAGTTAAAACATGCTTCAACCTTCAGAGCTCCTTGCTGGATTCATGAATGACTGGTACCGAAAGACATGACTAAGAAGAGTAGCACAGAAACGCAACATACTTAGTATAATGGAATACTATTTTCTACTCAAAAAAAGAATGAACCAATGATGTAAGCAACAACATGGACGCATCTTAAAAATACTATTTGCTGAGCAAAAACACCAGATGTAGAAAGACTTTTTTTTTTTTTTTTTTTGTCTTTTTGAGACAGGGTCTCACTATGCAGTTCAGGCTGGCCTTAAGCTCACTTTGTAGCTCAGGCTGGTCTCGAACTCACAACAATCCTCCTGCCTCAGCCTCCCGAGTGCTGGGATTACAGGCATGCGCCACCACGCCCGGCTGTAGAAAGACTTTTTGTTGCACGGTTCCATTTACACAGGGTCTAGGACAGGAGGCACTAACAGCATTGTGAAGAAAGCAGCAGAGGGTGGTGGGTATAAGGGCGAGTTGTCCAAACTCGCTCAGCTGAACTGAACCTTGAACATGTGTGCATTTTGTTGTATCTATTTTGCATACCAAAAGCAAACACTGATCAGTTTCTGCTTTCAGTCACGTTGGGATTATACCGGACTTACCCTCCTACAGCTAGGACTTTAACACTAGAGGAAATATGTGAGGTAAGGACCTCCAGCTTTGGGCTATAACAAGGAGCTGTGATGTTGGAGAACAGGGACCCTGGGTGCTCCACATCTGCCCCCCCATATCTACCTGGACACTTTCCAGACCATGGCCCATGAGCCAGGAGCTTAGTTTGTGAGGCAGAGATCAGAGCGAAGGGCTACAGGGGCAGCAGGAGCCTTCAGAGCAGGCCTGCAGGGGGCCATCTGTGTGGGGCTTCCCCTTGGGGTCTGGCTTAAGGGTCCACAAGTTCAGAAAGAGACTGAGGCCAGGAAGAAAACAGCTGGTGGGAGATGCCACTAGGTACTGGGAAGAGACCTAGCACACATCACAAGTATGCAGTGCGGTTCAGACAAGAACGGAGGTGCTGCCCTAAGAGCCTCAGGGGTGCAGCTGCAATTCTGAGATAGCATGCTGTAGGAGTAAGAACCTCCCCCCTCCCGCAATAAGGGAACCTTCTGTACCTAGGGACCAAGTGAATACAAACCTTCTCTAATAAAACCTAAAATAAACTCTATGAAGATCAAGTGAATCTGCCAGCAACCTGCCTGCCAGACTAAAATTCAGCATTTGTATGAAGACAGTAGAGTCCACATTTCCTGTAATATACCATCCATGGTGTCACTGTTACTCGTCTTATTGGTGAGACAAAATATCCCACACCCAAAGTTAGAGGAGGAAAGGTTTACTTAGCTCACGATTCACAGAGGCTGTAGCCCACAGTGGGCTGGCTCCAAGGTGCAGTGGTGTAGCAGAGGGGCAGAGCGAAGTGAAACAGTTCATGGCAGGAGGAGGACGCAAGTTGGTAAGGCAAGTGGCAAATGGCAATCGCAGTTTCTTTCTGTCCATTTACGGTTACCTGCTATTAGGGCAGGTAGCACCCACAGCCAGAACTCCGCCAAACCAACCAACTAATTCCGCAATCACAAATCCTAGCATCACACATCCTAGATCTAGCCACCTGTGAAAAAGCCTCTCATTGACAGGAGGACCACTGTGAGTCCGAGCTGCATACAGAGACATTATACCAAATACATTTAAAAAATAAATAAAAGGATTTCTAAAAAGTAGCAGCCAGTGAACAAGGGAAATCCCAAGGAAGAGTGATAAGAAAGACAGCTGACTGGAGCCAGGGAGATAGCTCAGTGGAATAAGCACTTCCCTGGCAAGTACAAGGATCTGAGTTCAATCCCTGGTTCTGCAAAAAAAAAAAAAAAAAAAGACAGTGAAGTGGTGGAGGCCAAAATAATGGAGCAAAACCATTAAGTAGTTTGTATTCAACATCTTTCCATTGCTGGGTCAAACTATGTGATACGAACAGTTTACAGGAGGGAAGGTTTAGTTTTGGCTCAGTTTCTGGCCATAGCTGGCTCAATAGATGCGTCATGATGAGGGGCTGGCGGAAGAAGGCCGATCACCTCCTAGCAGCCAGGAGGCGGAGAGAGATCCTCTTCACGGCCACCCCTCCGGGGGCCTGCCTCCCCGACCCAGACACACCTCCAGCCATCCACTGCCACGAGCTCATCAGCACGTTACTCCATTAATAGGACTAAGGCCCTCACCACCTGACTGCTTCTCTGGTGTCTATTAATCCAGTCAACTTGACAACCAAGATTAAGTGTCCCACTGTTGAAAGAAAAAATTAGCTGTTGACCTTGAATTCTCTTCCCAGTGAAAATATTTTAAAAAGGATAAAGTCCAGTTATTTTCAGATAAATGAATGATAGCTAATCTGTCGTCAGCAGAGCTGTGCTATGGAGAGTGTTAGAGAAAGTGCTTCAGGATGAAGGGAAACGATATGGACAAAGTTCTAGACCTGCAGGACATGATGGGAGGCTAACAGAAGCACGTGATCTGATAGAGGTGAAAAAATGACATTAAAATTGTGTGATCTCTAAATTAAGAAACATTATTACAGTAAAAAACACATTACCACGAATATGTCAAAACCCTACCCATTGCTTGAAGATACGTATTTCATCTTTCTTGCCATATTTATATATTGATTGATTCATTTAGTATTTTAAGGACGGGTCTACAGGGTGTTCAGGGTATCACTACAAGATGGGACTTGCAGTGATCTGCCTGTTTATAGCCTCCCCAGAGCTGGGATTACAGGCAAACGCCAGCACACCCAGTCTCAGTTACTGTCTCAGTGTGTACTGGGGGGAGATTGAATCCCCAGCCCCTGGTCCTGCTTGCAGGCACTTTAATCTGCTTGAGCTATTTGGCTGGCCCTTCCTGCCACTTTTTAAAGCAGTTCTGGAAGTCCTCTTCCCTAAGTCATTTTAATTGTGCTGCAATTCATGTCCTAAACTGAATCAAAGTGTTTACCTTTTTTTTTTGAGACAGGGTCTCTCTACATAGTTCAGGCTGACCTTGAACTCACTTGTAGCTCAGGCTAGCCTCGATCTCCAGGCAATCCTCCTGCCTCAGCCTCCTGAGTTCTGGGATTACAGGTGTGTACCAGCCTCCTTGGCTTTGTGGTCATTTTGGTTTGGAGAAGAGTCAGAAGTGCCATGGTGCCAGATCTGGCCGATAACGCGGGTGAGGACGCACTCCTGCTTTTACCAGCTTGTCTTTCTGTTCAGTGTCACTCGGCAGCAGCATTTGCAGCAGTTCTGGCCATGCCCATAAAGACCCTCAGGAAAGAGGACTTCCAGACCTGCGTTAGAAAGCAGCGTGCGTGAGGGGTCAGCGTGTTCGAGATGCGAGGGTATTCCAAGCGAGGTTCATGGTAATGTGTTTTTTACTATAATAATTTTTAAATTTAAACATTCACTAGACATTTCTAACACACCATGAATTCTCATAATAACATTTAGACAAATGTTACAGCGACTTTATTCATAACTGCCCCAAACTGGAAATAATCCAAACAGCATGCAAGCAGGGAGTGGAAGCACCAGGGCTGCCACACAGCAATAAAAAGGACACATTACTGAAACCTTCAGTAACAATAATGAATCTCAAATGCAGTCATTAAGTGAATGAATCCAGACTCGGGAGGCTAAAGAACGCAGGAACCCATTACACACTGTTCTGGAGCCGACAACACCACAGCAAAGAGGGGAGAAGAGCGTGGTGGCTGCCAAGAGTGGGACGAGGGACGGAGACAAGGATGGCATGGGGGGGCGCTTCCTGGGATGGAAGTGTTCTCGGTCCTGATTATCGCAGTGTTTCCACAATGATGCATTTGTCAAACTCATGCAGTGGAAGACCCCAAAGGTTATTTTGCAGCAAAAAAACTGAACTGAAATGAAAACCAGAACAGTTACCTATAGGGCAAAGGAGGAAGCGAGGGAATAAAAAGGAAAAAAATAAGCCGAGATGTATATATATATATATATATATATATATATATATATATATTTTTTTTTTTTTTTTTTTTTTTTTTTTTTTTGAGACAGGATCTCACTATGCAGTTCAGGCTGGCCTTAAGCTTACTTTGTAGCTCAGGCTGGTCTCGAACTCACAACAATCCTCCTGCCTCATGCCTCAGCCTCCTGAGTGCTGGGATTACAGGCCTGCGCCACCACGCCCGGCTTCCGAGAGATATTTTAAATGAGTCAAGGCCGATAATACCTTATGAATGAAAGGGTATGGCCATTCGGCCGCCTCGCCAGTCCCCTGCTGCTATTTCCTCTATTGCCTGCCTCCAGCTTACCGCCCCTCCAGCCTGTCCAGCACCCTCGTCTCCCTGGTCCACTTCCTCCTGTTCCCCGTCACATCCTTGCATCCTCTTGTGATCCTCTGCTGGCCACTGCATGACAGGTGCAGCGATCTTTGACTTTCAAACCTGTCACGCAGCCCTCTCACTTTTGAAGGTGGACACAAAGTCAAGCGTTGGCTGACTGGGTCCAAATGTATTTTTAAAAAGTAGCCAATGCCAGGGCCGGCGAGATAGCTCAGCTGACTAAGCACCTGCTTAACTAAAGGCAGGGACCAGGGGTTTGATCTCTGGCACCACAGGCCAGCTGGACCCCTGGGGCGTGCTGAGCCAGCCACCGAGACTGGGTGTAGTGAGATCCGGTAGCAAATACATTTTTTTAAAAGTACCCAATGACCAAATGTATTTATTTATTTATTTATTTGACCTTGCCAGGTGGGCACTTAGACCACTGAGCCGTCTTGCTGGCCCACCATATGAAAATCTTAATGCAGAAAAGCTTTGTAAGCACTTGCTTCTACTTATAATAAAGTAAACAAAATCTCAGCAAAAGGAACTTCCTTAGCTTGATTTAGTTTATACTGCAAATCATATATTTATAAAATTAACAGAAAATATTAGATTTAGTGGCAAGAGCGCAGAGACATTCTCTTTAATGTATCTGATTACATTTAGGATTAGAGGGCCGGGGAGATAACTCAGTGGCGCAAGCATCTGTCTGGCAAGCACAAGGTTGTGAGGTTGATTCCCAGTACAATAAAGAGGAGAGAGAGAGAGAGAGAGAGAGAGAGAGATTTGGGATTAGACAAGATTGGCTACAACTGCCGCTAATTAATGCCCTGCCAGTGCTATCAGGAGACTTAGAAAATGAAATGATGTTAAGATTTGGGAAGTAAACCAGCCACAGTGACACATACCTGTAATCCCTGTAATCCCAGAACTGGGGGAGGATGAGGCAGGAGGATTGCAAGTCCCACTTGGGCAATTTAGTGAGAACCTGCCTCAAAATGAAATTTAAAAAAAAAAAAATACAGCCGGGCGTGGTGGCGCAGGCCTGTAATCCCAGCACTCGGGAGGCTGAGGCAGGAGGATTGTTGTGAGTTCGAGACCGGCCTGAGCTACAAAGTGAGTTTAAGGCCAGCCTGAACTGCATAGTGAGACCCTGTCTCAAAAAGACAAAAAAAAAAAAAAAAAAAAAAAAAATACAAAACGGGATGCATGTGGCCGTAGTTCAGTGGCTGGACACACTTGAGTTCAAGCTCTACATCCCGTTTCCACCCAACACAAACAAATGCATGTGCAAAAAAAAAAAAATTGGGAAAGGATAACATAAGCATTAGGATGTTTATTTTAATAAACAGATGATACAGTCCCTGCAGAAACCAAACAAATTGAGATGTGAAAGTTCAGTAAGGCTGTCAGATACCAGATTAATTTATGAAAAATCAATAGCTAGCCTCTACACCAAGAACCTTCTAAAAATATAATGACAACAGGAAAAGACATACCAGCAATAAAAGTAAAATATACCTAAGTATTAGCCCAAACCCAAAGAGCCTCTAAGTAGAAAGAAAATCAAAATCAATGCCACATTCCACCTAGGTAGGACCATAGCCTAGTGAAAAATACCATTTCTCCCAAAGTCATCTCTCGGTAAATCCACTACAATCCTATGGAAAGCCAGGTCGGGGCATGGAACACAGGGAGAGGGCACCCACCCCTCACGGGTAAGGCCCTGGGCCCATGCCTGGCACTGCCCCACTCCCAAAAGTCCTGCTGGAATTTTTGAGAACCTTGATAAAACTACTGTGAAATAATATCTATCTATCTATCATCTATCTATCTATCTAATTTATATATTATATAAATATTACATATATATATATGATTTTTTAAATCCACAAAGATCTGGGGAAAAAGAGTTCGGAAGGAGTTTTCCCTATGAGATGTTAGCGCATATTGCGCAGTGATTAATAAAAATTGTGGGACTGCTAAGAAAGAACACACCCGGGGGCGTTGTGGGGGGGGGGGCGGGAGGGGCAGACCAGACGGCTAGGGCGGGGCGCAGGGGCGTTGCCCAGCCGGGGGCTGAGACCAGCTCTGCACACAAGGAGGACAGGTCCAGGACCTCCTGTCAGCACATAGCAAAGGCTGGCTCCAAGGTGGATTCGAGCCCCAGGTGGGAAAGGTGCATGCAGAATTAAAATAAAATGCAAAGGGTCTCCTGTTAGCCTATAGGTGAAGGCAGGCTTTTTCTTTTCTGTGGTTTGGGGACTGAACCCTATGGCCTTCCCACTGAACTGTATCTCCAGCCCCTTCTTAGTTTTTATTTTATTTTTGTTTTTTTTGCGGAACTGGGGATTGAACTCAGACCCTTGCACTTGCCACGGAAGCACTTATTCCACTGAGCCATCTCCCTAGCCCTTAGTTTTTATTTTGAAACCAGTTCTTACTAAGTTGCTAAGCTGACCAAGTTGGGTTTAAATTTGTGACCTTCCTGCCTTAGCCTCTCGAAGTGCTGAGATTTCAGGCTTGTACCACCACACCTGCCTAGATTTCTACAAAGTGATGATCTGATAAATTCAATTCCATCAAAACGACGGATTTCCATTCAACAAAGGCGGAGCTAGACCCTGAAGAGTGTTGTCCACGCCTAGAACAGATGCCAGCGAAGGAATCCAAAAGGATGAATAAATCTGTGAGAGAGGGCTCCATGACAACAGTAAACAGGAAATGGCAAATTATGTTAAGAAGGCAGCTTCAAATCTTTTGGGCCGGTCAGATAGCTCAGTGGACTAAAGTGCCTGCTTAGGCAGACCCAAGGGTCAGGATTCAATCTCTGGTGTGCTCTGCCGGCCCCAACCTGGGGTGCGCTGAGATGGTGACTGGGACTGGGCATAGTGACAAGTGCCTGTAACCCCAGCGCTTGGGAGGCTGAAAACAGGAGGATCACTACAGGTGCGAGCTACGGAGCGAGACCCTGTACTACAGACACACACACAAAAGAATGCAGCATTTCCTCAATTGGCAAGAAATAGTAAGAGTGAACAACGAAGTCAGACCGTGCCAAGGTCAGTGGTAATTCTTAAGCGTTCCTACAGATGTGCAAATCCATAGGACCACTACGGAAACCTTATTTATGCTCGTTTTTCATACTAATGTCAGATACATTAATAAAGTAATATTCATTTTGTATAAAATTAACATGGGTCAGGACTCCTCTCCTAGGTAAATATGTTTAACTCAAGTGTCCAGGACATACACACACAAAGAGTCAACGGCACATTCTTTATAATCACAGTCGTTTGAACAAACTAAATGTCCACTGACAACAGAGCAGGTAAATACATGGCAGAGAATGTACCCAGTGAAATATTATACAGCAGTGAATGATGGATTAATTGTAATAACACACCCTGAAACAAACAGGTCTCTGAAACATACTGTTGAATGAAAATCCAGATCTAGGAAACAAGCATGATTCCACCTTTTAAAATAAAAGTCAAAGCCAAGAATAATGCAACAATAGATTCGTAGGAATACAGAGGAGATAAAATCATAATAAAGCTCGAGGACTGACAAATATAAAATCTTGCCAAGGTAACCCCTGGGATAGGAGAAGAAAGTTCTTTGCAACTCATGGGTTACATGTAGATCTGTACATCTGTGTTCGTGTGTGCTTATTAGAAGTTGACTGAAATGTTTAAAATGTCACTTTGGGGTGGGGAGAAATCATATGATACCAGAGGTTCAGAAAACAAAGGACAGAAATTCCCAGAGAAACAAACTGGGAGCCAGAATAAACCTCTGTTTCCTTTGTAGCTGGTGTCCGGTGTTTTGTTATAGTGATGCAAAGCCAGTTACAATAGTAATTAAGATGAAATGAGGTCACATGGATGGGGCCCTAATCTTATAGACCTAGTGGCCTTAGGGATGGAGGGAAGGAGCATGGAGCAAGAAGAGAGCGACCCATGAGCCAAGAAGAGCCATCAACTGGACCCCAACCTCCAAGCACCCTGGTCTCAGACCTCTAGTCCTCTGCCGTGGCAACCTGAGCAGGCTATGACACTGGTGACTGTGGGTCTCTCCCTGTCCTCAGGGATGTTAGCAAGGATCCAGGCTACCCCAAGCCATCCCCACCCCCAGACACCTGCTGGCCATGATGGCCATGCCTTTGGGTAGAGCCCGCAGACTGACCCTGGCCCTGCCATTCCCTGTGGACCACAGTGGACAGGTGGCAGGGCCAGAGAGAGGCAATATTCCAAGACCCATCCTGTGACAGCAAAGGGGTAAAGGTGAGCCCCAGTGCAGGTGGGTCCGGGAGCCACTGCAGCGCCCAAACTGGGGAAAGGTCTTCTGGTCTCCACTCCAGGACAGTCACTGTGGTGGCAGGCATGACAGAGCATTGAGAACAGGATGAAGGGGACCTGCAAGAGATGTCACAGACCCCAGCCACTGAGGACCAGACAGGGAAGGTGTTGCTGCTTATAGGACTCTGTTCAGCATCTACTGCTCCTCAGCCCCCAGCACTGTAGGTGCCCGGGGCACACCCATGACATCTCCACAGCCCTCTGCCCCTGTGCTACATGCCTGCCTTGGCCCTCCTGTCCCTGCTCCAAGACTGGTGATCCTGGGACATCCCTGTCTCCATCAAGGCACCCGCTGACACCTGCTGGATAAGGTTGGTTTCAATCTCTTGCTGCGACAAGCACTTTGCAAAAGCACATACTCTCCTTGATGTTTCAAAGTTCAGTGTCCCAAACCTGCACAGGACCACAGCTGATGAGAGCCAGGCTCCTGTGCTGCACTCCACATCACCCTCTCTGTGCACCCAGCCTCAGGGGCTTGAGAAAGGGGCTCCTCATCTCTCCTTCCCTGCACGGGCCTCTTTGGAACCCACTCGATGGCTGGGCCCTGCAACACTTCTCTGGGCTGCCCCGACACTCAGGACAGCTGTCCTGTACACCACCAGTGGGTGGGTGTGGGAGCAAAAAGGACAGCAGGTTCCCTCAAAACCTCCACTTGTGCCCATCCACCCCCAGCTGCCACCGGTCCTTGTCCTGGGAAGCCAGAGGCAGGGCACTGCCTGCCTTCCTGATCCAGGTGCCCATGATGCCACGCTATTCTGTTTACTGTTCCTCTGACTCTTCCAATGCAACCTGCAAAATACCTGTGTGTGACTGTGCCCCGCCAGGTGCGTGCACGAGCCCAGGGCAGGTGGAGCCAGCAGGGTCAACACCGACCTGCTGCTGCTCGCGTCCCCAGCGAGGTGGGGACCTGGCTTGTGACGGCAGGTGCCACTTCTATATGGTCACCAAGGGAAAATCATGGACTCCTTAGGCCAATGCTGCTGTTCAATTAAGTGTAAGTTAATTTGCTGTGGGAGCCCCAGCAGCCTTGCAGTCTTGGGAGGGCCCTCTGAAGGCCACACTGTATCCCTGTGATAGTAAGATAATGTCACATACCCCTCCTAAGAGGGGAGGAAGGCTGCAGGTGACTTCACAGAACCCAAGTCAGGCCCTGGGGATGAGAAAGCAGCCCTCGACACAGTGAGAGCCCAGCCTCTCAGGGACCCTAAGTTTGGCACCCATGGGCGACATGTCATGAGGACTCAGGGACAGAAGGAGGGTATGTGAAATGGGCTCCCGTCGGGCTGATGGGTCTCAGTCCTCACTTGGTCCCCACTGGTCAGGTGACTCCTGGGCCCTGGGGTTCAGGAGAGAGGGGAAGCTCTGGGGCCAGATGCCCCCCAGCAGAGCACCCCTCTGCCTGGTCCACGGGCCCAGAACCTGTGAGCGAGGCCTCTGTGCTCATTGGCTTCCTGACACTGGGACAAAATACTTGTGATGGGTGAGTGCTCAGGAGGAGGCTCATTTGGACTCCAAGGCCAGAGCTTTCAGGCTGCGGTCTCTCGGCCACTGGGGCTCAGGGCTGCATGGTGGGAGTACCTGGAGTGTGCGTGGCAGGTCTACTTGTCCCAAAGTGACCCAGAAGTCAAAGAGAGGGAGCTAGCGGCCAGGGTCCTGATAGCCCCTTCGAGGGCAGCACCCTAAAGATCTAACTTCTTCCCTGGAGGCCCTCGTCCTAAAGGATGCACCTCCCGACTGTGCCACATGCTGGGGACCAAACCTTCAGCACAGGGGCTCTGGGGATACTCCAGACACAAACACCACCCATTTCCTTTGAGAATCAGTAGCTAACCCGGCTGGAAGCCACAGCCTGTGCTAAGACGTGTGGCACTGGATTCACTACCTGAGCTTCTGGCCTAGGCCACCATCAGGCTGCAGGAGCCTCAGGGAACTTTAGATGGAGACAGAACCTTCTGTGGAGAAGGGCACCTGGGACTCTCAGAACATCACCACTGTGTCTTAGTCCACGTCCTGTCACTATAACAAAGTGCGTGCGCCTGGGTCCTTTATAAAGACAAGAGGTTTATGGGGCTCACAACTCTAGTGTCCGAGGCCGCTG
The DNA here is from genome assembly GCA_004027165.1 of Ctenomys sociabilis. Lineage (NCBI taxonomy): Eukaryota > Metazoa > Chordata > Mammalia > Rodentia > Ctenomyidae > Ctenomys > Ctenomys sociabilis. The sequence goes on along the minus strand of PVKA01006115.1, from coordinate 54,958 downwards.
TTCTGTGAGGGTCACCCAGGTGCATCACAACATGACGGAGACACAGAGAAGGACCAGCCACACACAGACATGATCACATGTGAGGCAGGGAGCCAGAGAGATCTGGTAGGGCGTCTGTTCTCCTGATAGCAGCCCACTCTTGTGGGAACTAACAGGTCCCCAGAGAACCTCACTAATTCCTTCCAAATGCAGCTCCCCACCACCTAAAATCATCCCCCTACCCCTTTCTTCAAGGCCCTTCCACATGCAGGCTTGCACACTCCAGTTCCGGGCACTGCTCCTCCAGCTGCACCAGATCTGTTTCGGTTGCCCCCCTGCTCACCTTACAGCCCGGACTGCCAGTCCTGCCCTGGCTGCAGGGACCCTGCCCTCACAGGGCACCTTTCCGTGGGCGAGGCCCTGAAGCACTTGTGGTCTTCCTGGCCTCACCCTGCCTGGCATACCCATGCCTGCCTGAGGGGTGCCCGAAATATATGCACTGACAACGACACACGACTTAATGTCCTCCATCATGCAGTTTGGATGCGGCTTGAGTGTGTCCCCAAGGCTGCATGTGTTGACATTTAATCCCCATTAGGGGATGTTAAGAGGGCTGGAGCTTAATCCACCTACAGTGTTCACAGGTGAGGCCACAGATTGGGATTAGACATGGTCATCGGCACGAAGCCCCCAGGACTGAACCCCAGCGACTTTAAAAGAAGGCAGAGGTAGTGGTGGCTGCCTGCAATCCCAAAATAAACCTCCTTCCTTGATAACTCCCCTGTCCACAGCATTGTGTCACTGGCAACAGAAAACAGACTAACGCACCCAGCACCTGCCGCTTGCCAGGCATAAATGTGCAGTAGGTTGCAACCCCGGCCCAGCAAGAATCTGACTTTCTCCTAATACTCCGACCTGAGTGACCCATGGTGCAACGTGGGGCCCGGGACCAGAGCACCAGGCTTAGGAGAAGCTGTCTTGAAATCTGAGGATCACAGAGACTTGACAGGTGCAGGCAGTGGTTCCTCCTGGACAGATTTCTCTAGAAACCAGAAGGATTGTGGGAGACCCGATGCCTGCTGGAGACTCAGGACCTCCAGCAGGTACATCCCAGGGCAGTGTCCCCCTGACGCGCCAATGGCCAGTCCACCTCTCCAGGCTACACTGCTCCACCTTTCTGATGCTCCATTTGGATTTTTTTAAACAGCAACTACGCTAAGCAGAAGAGTGGCTACCTCAGTAGGTCCCTATTCCAGCCCTGGAACCTGTGTTCTTTGGCCACATCCATAGCAAAAGGATACCAAGACCACCAGTGACCATGCCACAGGGAGGGCCATGGGTGGGGTGGGCAGATCCAGTGTAACACAGGGGTCCCCAGAAGTGGAGCAGGTCATCGGACAAGGAACATAAGGGGCAGCTTGAGGGCTCAGGCCAGCACAGCACGAGATGGAGAAAGGGGCAAGAGCTACAGAAAAGCTGGCCAGGGTAAGGGTGGATTCTTTCCCAGCCCTCAGCCAGGCCTGATCCTGTCCACCTGGGCCGTGCTCTGTGAGACCCTGCAGGCTGACCCCTAAGGAAGCAGAGGTCATGGTTTAAACTCTGCTTCTGTGATTGGAAAAAATAGCCCAACACAGCAGATCCAACAGGACGACTGAACATCCTGCACGGCACCTGCCCCAAGTCCTCGCCCCTCCAGGTGCTGGGCCCCACTTCCTCTGCTGCTCTTCCTCCCATGCCTTGGAAACAGGCCTGGAATTGGCCATTTCTGCCACACTTTCCTGAACGGCCGCAGGTGCCTGTAGGGGGACTTCTCGCTGCCACTGGGCAGGAGTCTTACCCTGGTCAAATCCATCTTCCCTCTCTGCCTAGAACCTTCCAATGGCCCTGGATCCTCTATGCATAAGAGCCATTGTCCTAGAGGGGCAGTCATGGTGCATGACAATGACTTTAGCACTCTGGGAGGCTGAGGTAGGAGGATCACAAGTTTGAGCCCAGCTTGAGCAATTTTACTTAGTGAGACCCTGTTTCAAAATACGAATGAATGAATGAATGAATGAATGAATGAATGAGTAAATAAAAAAATAAAAGGAATTGGAGGCCTAGCACAGTGTGAAGGCTTTTCAGGAGGCCCATGCCTGGGCAAAGCAATAGTCACAAGCCTGGGCACCTAAGTGTGGGCACATTTGGGTAAGCATCAGGGACAGAGGTAGGTGGGATCTGAAGATGTGTGGGGGACGATGCCCTGCACAGGGAACACACTCTGAGAAGCCCTGTCCAGGAGGCCTTGGCCTGGGTTCTCAGCCCTGGCTGCTCCTGGAGTCTCCCAAGAAGCTTCTGAGAATCTCAGGGTCTGGGGTCTGCCCCAAGCCTGGAGACAACACAGTGGGTACTTCTTGAAAGCAGCGAGCAACTCCCTGAGAACCAGAGCTCTCACCACCTGGCCGCCCTCTCACAGCATCCCCTGCTGCAGCTCTGCACTTACTGCACCAACCACTTGCCCCTCAGCACATACACCCACCGCCTGGCCCCTCAGGGGCTCTCCATGCCCACATAGCTAGGATGCAGCACCAGGCTCTGGACAAGGGTGGGGATGCTGGGGGGTTCCTCCTACACAAAACTCCCCCCTGTCCTGGTTGGCCCCTCCTGAGCTCTGCCTGGTACTAGGCATGCTCCAGGTGCAGGACACCCCTGTGGGCGGGACATCCCTGTGCCCACAGGCTTGGCACCTGGCAGACAGACCACAATCTGACAAAGAGACCAAGATGTCCAGTGCCTGGCGCTGGGGTATGAGGTGCTGGGCTCCTGCAGGGAAAGTGCTGAGGGCACCCAGAACCCCGACCTCAGCCTGCATCAAGGCTCAGGGAGGGAGCTTGGGACCAGCTTTGGACCTTTTGGGAGCACAGAGCCTTGTGGTGTTTCACCCCTCCAAGGAAAACAGCTACTCTGCAAAGCTGCCTTCACGGGCCTCCTGCATCCACGGGACAAAATGTCAGGTCTGTCAGAGAAGACTCAGCCCCTGACCCGGCCTCTCAGGGTGCAGGTCCCAAAGCCTGGAGAGTCCCCTGGTGGCTCTATGAGGTGTGCTACTGGTTCCAGGATGGCAACTCTGGCCCCTTACAGAGGAGAACCCTGGAGATGTATAGGGCAAGAGACATGCCCAGCGGCAGGTGCCTAGGCTTGGGGACCAGGTTCCTGGGATCAGCTCACAGCCATGGTGCTGGGACAGCCAGGATTCTTGCAGCCCCTCTGACAGTGGCTGGATATTCCACAGGGCACCCAGAACTCTTAGAATCATTATTACAAAGACTGGCTCCTTGTTGGTTACTAGTGACAAAAACAGCTTACAAAATCTACACATTTTTTACCAACCAAGCAGTTCTGGGGGCCACCAACGTCCCCATGGGCTGCTTAAAATCTGCCTCAGCCCCCTTGACAGATGGTGCCATGGAGGCTCAGCATGGTCAGAGGATTCCTTTTTTTCTTTTTTTCTTTTTTTTTTTGCAGAACCAGGGATTGAATTCAGGCCCTTGCACTTGCCAGGGAAGCGCTTATTCCACTGAGCCATCTCCCTGGCCCCTGATTTCAGAGTCCTTTACTGCAATGACAGGGTCAAAGCTCTGACCTGACAGCCTGGGCTCTGTCCTCCCCCTACTGCATCAAGACCCCAGACCTCCACAGAGTGTAAGAGGGCACATACACCAGCAAAGAGAAATTCTTCAGAGCTGGAGTGGGATTTTGGCAGCTAGGACAAACTATCTGTTGTTTTCCATGTGCCATCCACCTTGCAAGGAAACCCCTCTCCCTGGAAATGGCAAAGGGAATCTTCACGCTGCTCCAGGACTGTGAGCCATGGTTTTGTGAACTAAGTCAAGGCAGGCTGGCTGTGCTCTGGTGCCTGGCCCTTATTGGCCCCCGGAGGAAAAGTAAGTGTTGTGGAGAAGCCATGGCATCCCTGGGGGCCCCACCCTGATGCCTCAGGCTCAGGGGGGGTGAAAGATAGAAGGGGACATGGGGCCGATGCCCTACAAGAGGCAGTCTGTGGGGGCCCAGTTGTCCCTCCCCACCCCTATTCCAGGCCCACACACCTCTGCAGGGTTTCCCACAAACTATCAAGAGCCACCCCCAGGCTCAGGGCATTCAGCCCAGGGAGGGCCCGGCTCTGACAATCTTCCTCCCCAGCTAAAACCTAAACCCCACGGAGGCCAGCTGAGAGGCTCTGATGTGTCCCTTCTCCCTGGGGCTACAGGACTCAGAAAAGGGGTGTGACAGCCTGATGGCTTCTCTGGGGCCTGTTGCCATCGACTTCAGGAAGGAAGGCAGCCAGCCATGGGCTCTGGAGCAGGAAGAGGGAGGCCTGGCCTCCTGGCCCTGTGCCCCTCCTGGCCCTGGCAGGAGATGGGGCCCATCCCCATGCCCAGGGGGCTGCTGCCATCTCCAAGGCAGGGCTGGTCACCTTCCCCGGCCCTCTGGGTTCCAGTCCCAGGAGCTGGAGCTGGGCAAGGTCAGCAGGGTGCTGAGGCCGGCAAGGTTCCCACCTCTGCACTGGCAGGCAGCGTCTTTCCCACTATGCAGCGGTGTAGGGCTGCAACTGCATCCCAGGAACAGGGAGGAGGAAGGGGCAGTTGCATCCCTGGTGCCAAGATCCCCTGAGAACCAAGAGTGCAGGGCCTCCTCTGAACATTGGCCTACCAATGGGCCGGAAGCAGCTCAGGGGCGCCTTCAGAGTATGGGTTGAGAGTAGGTCTGTCTCGGTTAATATTTCACTGGGGTGGATATGTGGCTCCTGAAGGTTTGTCTACTTATCACATAGGACTGGGGATGCAACTGGACACCCTTTCACGCAGCAGAGGTCTCAGGTCTTTTGCGGCTGACCTGCGCCAGGAACCGAGTGAGGGTCCTTCCTGTCTTTGTCACCCCGCGCCACCTCCCTCCAAAGTGTGGCCCTAGCCAGGGGGCTGGGACCTGCAGGCTAGGGCAGTCAGGGAGGATGCGGGTTCCTCAGAGCTGTGCCCTCTCTGCCTCCTTGGTCCCAGCCTCCACCCCACGCCGCTGCCGAGTAAGGGTCGCAGCTCTCAGTGCGACCATAGCCCAGCGCTCCCCCAGCCGTTGCTCGCGGGGTCCCCGAGAGCGGGGGCTCAGCTTCCGCCCCAGGAGACCGCCGTCCCCACGAAGGGCAGTCTGGGGTCGACGGCCGCACGTTACCTTCCATGGACATGGGCTCCAGGATGCCGAACTGCTTGAGGACGGCGATGAACAGCAGCACCACCACGGCCATGGCGCACAGCTCCATGCCCTGGATGCCCATGGCGCCCAGGATGCTGGGGCCGGGGCCACCCCTCTCCTATGCACTGCCTCGGGAGGCGCCGGGCCCCGCGCCGCCCGCCCGGCCTCTCGGGGCGGCGACGGCGCTCACATGCCCCCGGCAGGCGGGGCTGCAGCGTTGGTCGGGTCTGGACCCCGCGAAGGGCGGCGGTGAGCAGGACCCGCTGGGAGGCCAGGTGCGGCGCGGGGACCGAGCGGAGCGCAACTTTCTCAATCAGCCCGCAAACTTCGAGGCGCGGCGCGGCGCGGCGCGGAGCTCCAGGAGCCGGCACAGGCGGGCGGCGCCTCCATGCCCCGGGTGGGCCCCGCACCCCTGCTGTCCCCGCAGCTGCCCCCAGGGCGCCAGGACACGGCAGCAGCGGCCGGGGGTCCCGGTCGCTCCAAGCTGCCCCAGCCTCCATCGCGGCTCCCCGAGCGCTCATTGGCCTAGGCGCGGCGACCCCTCGGGGAGGCGTCCCCGGCGTTTCCCCCGCCCCCCGCGACCGGGAAGGGCGGAGGGAGCTGCCCCGCCCCACGCGAGCGGGCGGGGGATGGAGCCGGGCGCTTCGCCGAGGCTCCCGCCCCCCACCGCCACCCCCAGGGCGAGCGGTCTGCGGTTTCACCCCCAGCCCGCGTTGGCTAGAGGCCGAGGGGCCAGGGCGGGAGCCTGGGGCCTGGGGGAGGAAGGGCGCGCGGCCGCCGCGAGTCCGGGCTGCGCTGCTGTGCGCACCAGGAGGGGAGCTGAGCCGGCCACTCTGCCCCACCCCGCCCACAGCGTTGGCCCGCGGAGGATCCGGGAAGCTGCTCTCTCGGGGTTACTTCCCGCAACCTCAGCCTTCGGCCGGAGATGGAACTTGGCCCTGGTTTGGCCCCCTGTGAAAACGGAAAAGTTGGTATCCAAAGTTCTCCAGTTCTATAAACCTACGTGCGCCCCAGGCTTTAGGAGCAAGCGCGCGAGGGCTGTGGCACGAAAGTACCCGGAGCTGAGTGCAAGTCCTAACTCTGCCGTGCGACCTTGGCCGAGTCACTTACTTGCAACCTCTTTCCTCACGGTAAAGGACGAATCAGCCTTTCCGGCTGCGGGGAATTGCTAAAGCCACTGCAGAAAGCTAGGCGCGGGCAGAGCAAAGGAGTGCTAATTAGTTTGTGGATGGCTTCCTTCCGCCCCGAGGGCGAGAGGTAGAGCTAGGGAAGCCGAGGCCACAGAAGAGTGAGTAGGAGGGAGAATGGGGCGTGGCAGGGCGGAGCCCGGGAGCTTTCTAGCCTAGAAGCCTGGACGCCTGGAGGGTCTGAGTTTGAGACTCTCTGCTGCCTCCCAGCGGCGCTGCTCAGCGACGTCCTCGCAGGACAGTGATTGAAGAGCCTGGAGGGAAGCATAAGCCTTTGCTGTCATTTACTGAGTCCGCTACTCACTCAATCGTGAGTCCACCAAGGAGGATGGTTGCGAGTTCGAGAACAGAATGGGCTACAAAGTAAGCTCAAAGACCAGTCTCAAAAAGACAACAAACAAACAAACATTGAGCACGTGCTTAGTCCTAGATGCAGAGTGAGTGCCCAGGTGGGATGGAGGCCAAAGCGTGTGGCTGATGCCTCTCTTGCAGCGCTGTGGTCCAGCCTTGGGTGTCCTTGTGTCCCCAAAGGCCTGTGGGCGCAGCGCTTTCCCCACTTGACAGCTAAGGAAACAAACCCAGAGAGTGAGTTAGCTGGTGGCATTAGTATATCCTAGGCTGAGAACCTGAGCTTTTACACAACACGAAGCTATTCCCTGTGGACACCGACATCAAAAGGTCTGCAGTCCAACTCACTATTTCACATGTCTGGTTATGGGTCTGAGTCTGGGGGATATTTTTAAAGACTATAAATCTGCTGTTCTAATTTCCAGCTGACTACTGAGTACCTACACTGACCAAAGTAAGAGGTCTAGTAGTGAGATGAAAGATTGCTATTGGAACACTTAGCTTTGTAGAATGTTTAAAAATCTAGGAAGATTAAAGGGTCTTGTGCAACAGCCTGACTGAGGGCCCAGAGGTACATAACCTCTCTAAGCCTCACTTTCCCCATCTATAAAATGGGGGTGATGATCAACTTCCCCCAGGGTTTGTCCAGAACTAAATGAGACAGGGCTCGTGTGTGGGAGAGGTCAGATGGCCTGTCATGTGTATGGTCAGAACTTTGCTGTGCAGGATGACAGATGTGTCAGATAAGGTAGATGACTGAGTGTACAAAAGAAGCTGTCTCAAGGGTCCTTCTGAGGCTGGCATCAGCCTCTGCTCCCCTGCCTGCCTCAGTTTCCCTCATGGCCTTGACCAGTTCCCAGTGAAAACTTCAATGGCTGCCCATAAACACTGAGCTATAACAAGACATCGATCCCCAGGCTGTGCGGTGTAAAATATTAACGATGCCTAAGTGGGTACCAGGCCTGGGAGCAGAATGTCCGCACAGTGTTAGCAGCCTGGGCTGTGGGCCTAATGGATGCAAGCAACTCCTCTGCTCCCTCACCTGGGGCCTGGCAGCTGTGGGGCAACCCAGGTCCACTGGGGCTGGGCCGATGGTGCCATCACCTCCCCTTCCCAGCACCTAGAGGAGGCCACCAGGCAGGTCCTCAAGGCCGATGTGTCTGCCCCAGTGGCAAGCGCTCACCCTTTCCAATGCCCCCCACATGTCCATAGGAAGCAGTGGGCTGGGAGTGCTGGCCCTCATTGTCTTGGGGGAAGGGACAGGCTTGGGCCTACAGGCAAAGAAGTCTCTGCTGGGCAGGTGGTAAGGGATGCCTTAACTGTGGGGATGTCATGGAGGGCTGGGGTGCCTTCCCTTGAAGACTTCAGTGTGTCTGAGCAGCCCTGCATCCTGGTCTAGCTTAGGAAGTTGTCAGAGAAAGCCACCTTGGGCCAGGCGGCAGGCACCCCAAGCCTCCACTTGCTCTCACACCTGAGGTCACACTCTCCTTTATAAAGCTGTCACTCAACACCACCTCCAGGAGGTCCATCCATCTTATACCAGCCCTGCTTGGCCTCACTACAGCGTGGCTGTCAGTCCCTAGAACAGGATCCCTGTCCATTTCACGGGCTCACTCATTTCCTGCCATCCCGTCCACTATTCCTGGTCACCAGCTGCCAGAGGACCTCACGAGGTCCCTACCTTGGGGTTGGAGGGCTTGACATACACAGTTTCTGGTTCCAGCCTTCCTGGGTGGAGGAATAGGCTTGCCCTAGTTCTGGCACATTCTGCTGGGCAAAGCAGGCAGTGTATTCATCCTTCTCATATTTCACAGATGCCAGACAAAAACACTGAGGACTGGAATTCTATTCCGCAAAGAAACACCCAGGCACCCCCAATAGCTGCTTCAGATTCCCCAAGCCTAGCCCACAAAAGCTTCCCCCAAGCACAAATCTCCTCCAGTCTGCCCGAACCGTAGCCCTTACCGTGGAACCCACCTGTCTGAGAACTGGCCCTGTGCCTGCTTGTTCACTCGGGCTGCCCACCACAGCCCTGTCACACCTGCATCTCTCTCCTGAGCCCCTGACCTTGGCCCAACCCTTTGCCTGTCCCTTCCTTGTGCAGCAGCCAGGGGACTGTCCATCCCTCCCTGCGGAAAGCCTCTGGGCGTGCACTGTACCCAGGGTCCTGGGTAGAGCCCCCTGCCCTGAGGCAGCCTCGGGCAGTGATTCTGGAGATTCAGGGATGCGGGCAAGCAGTCCATCTCAATTCTTCTTTCCCACTCCATCCACCACCCCTCATGGCTACTCCATGGGCACTAGGTAGAGCCAGGACAACAGGGCAGCCAGAGACCTCTGGGCACTAAGTGACCACTGCGCCCGGGGTGGGAGCAACAAGTTCCTGCAGGAAGCACAAGTGGGGAGGAAGAGACCAAGTCCAGTTGGCTGTGATGCGCACCGGGGCATGCCGTGCCTCAGCACACACCTCAAGCTGTATCACCCAATTACAGGGGCCAACAAATCCTCCCACTGTTGTTTAGGTTAGTGGGGGGGGCAGCCTGAAATCAAGACAGTCCTAATTAACCCTAATTAACTCATTAGGGTTAGTCCCCATTAATAATAGAAGAAAACCCAAAACAAACCCAAAAGCAAAATGAAAAAACAAGAGGGCACAGTATGTAACTTGCTGACTTCTACTCAGCACTTACTTCAAGTCAGGAGTTTTTTCCTTTTACTACTGGGGATTGAAGTCAGGGTCTTTCTACTGAGCTACATCGCAGCTCTTTATTTTTTATTTTGAAACAGGGTCTTGCTAAATTGCCCAGGCTGGGCTTGAACTTGTGATCCAACTTGTAATCCTCCCAGAGTGTGCTGGGATTAGAGGCATGTACCACTATGCCCAGCCTGTACCAAGTATCTCAATAAAATTCCACCTCACTCACTCACAGGACTTGGTGAGAGGATAAATTTGAAGCAGAGCACGGTTAATGTGTTGCCTAAGCACACACAGAGTCAGGGTTGGAGCCCCAGCTGTCCAGCTCCAGGGCCTGGGACCCCAATTTCTCCTGACCCTGTGCCTCAACTCCGTATGATTGACTCTTCCTTGTCTCTCTTGCTCACCTGCCCTAGCCGCCTTGGCAGCCAGGAGCCCAGCCCCTACCCTGTGCCGTGCCAGTGCCCCGCTCTTCTGGGCGCTGTAGACGCCCCTCCCTCACCGCTCCGCAGCTGGTTCTTTAGGTGCTTAAATCTCCACTTCCCAGGCCCCTCCCCCCGCAACACTTAACTCACCTGTGTCTGCCCTTTACCTCTGTGCTTGGCACCCTGTGTGGCCACTGATGTCCCTGCTCTCTCAGGTGCTGCAGCTCCCCAAGGGCTGGGTTTCACCTGGCCTACAAAAAGCATTTGTCCCAATCCACAGGAGGCCGGAGGCTGCTTTTTCCTCAGTATTGTGCTTGAGGCTGCCCTGGGACCCCAATTTCTCCTGACCCTGTGCCTCACCCCCGTGCCTGGGGGTGCAGAGCTGAGCCCCAACTCCACCCCAGCCTGTCTTGAGCTTGGCTGCAGCACACCACCTCTTGAGCCTTCCCTTTCTCCTTCGAAAATGGAGCCACCAAGTGACCCTTACATGCCTGTCCCACAGTGCACCGTGGGTACGAAGCTGTCTCAAGAGACCTTGTTGTTGGAGGAACCTTGGCACCAGGACCACGGAGGAAGTCACACAAAGGGTCTGGCTGCCTTACCCTGTGGCACTGCCCAAGACTCCCTTCTGATCACACAGATGTAAAGGGGCCACACGGAGGCCACCTGCACAGTTCACCGCAGCCCCAATTCCAGTGAAATCCAGAGCCTTATGGCCACAGGCAGGGGAGAGCTCCCGTTCTTTTGGAAACACGTCATGCACTCAGGAAGTCCCACAGCAGGGTGACTCCAGGGGAAGGGGTTTAGATCCCACGGAACCATCAAGGACCCGAGTTCTTGCATCTGTCTACACTGCCAGTCTCCAAGCATCTGCCATACCCACAGTTTGCTCTCCTCTTGATCACAAAACGGCTGCCTAACGTCAGACGTCACATCCCAACATGACAATGGCCAAGGGGCAGGCGCCTCATTTTAATTGGCTAGAATTTTGACATGGATAAGTGAACACTGGCGAGGAGAACGAGGCCACTCTGGTAGCTCTTCACCTAAAATGCCAAAGTCTTTCTTTTGCAGTAAGAAGCTTAGTGTCGGGGCAAAAGACTCCATTTTAAAAGAGGGTCACTTAGGAGGCTGAGACAGGAGGATTGTTGCGAGTTCAAGACCAGCCTGAGCTACAAAGTGAGCTCGAGGCCAGCCTGAACTGCATAGTGAGACCCTGTCTCAAAAAGACAAAAAAAAAAAAAAAAAAAAAAGAGGGTCACTTACATTCACATAAACTATGGGTAAACTCACTCTCACCCCTTCATATGTAGCTAACCATAAACCCACTTAGAGAAACCTGAAAAGTATATAACCTGAAAGTGAAGCGGGTACCGGTAACTTTGGGAGCCCTGACCCAAAGTCAGGGCATGGTTGGTCGCAAGCTTGCAAGTGAGTGTCCTTGTTCCCATGCTCTTGGTCTTCTTTTGAGGCGGTTTATCTTCACTCGCTACTATCTGCTGCCATGTTTGTTAGTCAGGCAGGAAGCTGCCTGGTGGGAATTACATCTCCCAGACCCCAGCCCTCCAAGGGCTTCCATTTGGCTGCAATGCTTTCCCGAGCTGCTAAGGGAGAAAAGCAAACTTTTACAAAAGTGGCTGAAGAGATGAGATGAGGTGAAAACTCTCCACTTGAAAATAGATGTGGCAAGGGAGGTGTAGGCGCAGATATGAAGCCTTCACCATGGCCAGGGAGAGCAAATTGCTTTTGGACTGGAGAGAAAGAAGAAGCAAAAAGCAGTTTTCAAAAAGAATTCTCATCCCAAAGGTAGTAGCACAGAGTGGGCACGAGTGAGAGAGGTGACGGCCAGGGTGAGGCGGCCAAGGTCTCCAGCAGGCCCTGCGGAGCGTCTGAAGGACTCGGGCAGTGGGCACAAAGTGGAGCTGGCCAGAAGCAAGGGCGTGGAGGCTCAAGAATGCTTGAGGGAGTGGTCCTGTGGTCAGAGCCAGAACCAGGCTCAAGACTCACCATGACTTGTCTGAGCCCTTCCAACTTGCACCTGGAGATCTGGGTCATTTCCCCAGCACCCACTCCAGGTATGGGCAAGCAGGTGACAGAGAGGGTGGCTATCCAGGTTCTAAGACTGGGATGGTGGAGGACAGTGGGGAAGTGTCAGAGAACAGAACAGAGGTGGCCAACTGAGCACCTCTGCCCCAATGCCAGGGCTCCCAGGATTGCTAATCCATGTGTCCCTGACTTCAGAGAGAGTGACAGCTGCTTTAATAACTTTGAGTTGTGAGAATGCAGTGCATGCTCCAAGTCTGTTGGGTGCCTGAATTTGGCAAGCAGTGAGAATTTTGGAGGGAGAGGAGAGAAATTTTCAGAGAATCATCTGAACCTGCTCGGTTCCTGAGGCTGCGTGGGGTGCGTTCTGATAGCAGTTACTCTTAATCATGCTGCTTGCTGTCTGCTGCATTTCTCACTCTTCCTTTGTCCCCTCCATCAGTCAAGTTTCCCATTGCTGGGACACAACGGCTGGCACAATTGAAAGGAGGAGATGTTTAATGTGGCTTATGGCTTAAGAGGCTTCAGTCCATGGCTTGTGGGGGGCCTGACAGTGGAAATATCATGGTGGGAGGGCATTGTTTCGGAGGGGAAAGCTGCCTAGACCAGAGCACTGGGTAGCAGAGCAGGGGAAGCAGGCTGGAGAGAAAAGAGGACGTACCAGGTATAGAACGCAGGCTCACACCTCCATGACAACCCAAACACATCCAGGGCCATAATCTTGACTTGATCTAGTGAAGTTGACATATCGGGATTAACGTCGGGGAGAAATGTTATATTACAAGGAACAAGGATGCTGTGTGTGGGTGTGGTTTGTGGTTTCCCAGGGTTCCTACATTGGAGGCATGGTCCTAAGGGCAGTGGTGTTGAGTGATGGGACCTAGTACGGGTCACTAAGAGCACTGTCTTTGGGAGGGATTAAAAGATTCTTAATCTCGATGAAACCCCAGTTAGTTCTTATGAGATCAGGTTGTCATAAGAAGAGCAAGACTGGCTGCTTCTTGCCCCGTTGTACATTCTCCCCATCTTGTTCAATGCTACTGCTCTCTGTGAGGCGAGACATTCAGAGGCCCTAGGCCTCTAGGGCCTCTGCACTGTGCTGTTGGATTCAGCCTCCAAACGGAACCAAAGACACCTTGTTTCTTTTCAAAGCATCCAGCCTCAGGTATTTTACTATAGTAACAGAAAATGCTTGGTGCAGATGCCTACTGATGGACAGTGACGGCAGCCATCAATTACTCATGAAAATCTGCCCCACACTTCTTCTCTGGACTCGTGGATCTGGGATCACAGCTCCAAGTCCCCCAGAGTCTGGGGATGTGATGGCTTCCCCAGCAGAGGTGGGAGGAAGAGATGGGTGCTTCTCCTGGGAGGGGCCTTGGGCACTGGGCACTGCCTTTCCTCCTCTTTTCCTCCTCTGGGACCCTGGTGAGGCAGTGACCACCCTGGACCATGTGACAGAGCAACCCAAGGTGGAAGGTGCCCTTGAGGGACAGAGCTGCCCCAGCAGAAAGGCCACCAGTGGGACGATCAACATCTGGGTGAGCTCCTGGGGGCTCAGCCTAATGCACACAGGAATGAGCCAGGCGATTAGGCCCAGCTCCTCTGTGCCCAAGAGAGGAAGGTAGGCCCCTGACCCTGGCACTTAAAGCAGAGCTCTTCATGCCAAGTGTGGTGGCCCATGCCTATAATCCCAGCACGGGGGAAGCTGAGCCAGGAGGACTGCTGTGAGTTTGAGACCAGCCTGGGCTACATAGTGAGTTCAAGGCCAGAACAAGATCCTATCTCAATGAAGAAAAACAAACCAAACAGCAGAGCTCCCTGAAGTGGGAGCAGGGAAGAGACAGCTTGGGGCAGACAAGCATCGGTGTGTCCACTGCTACCCTGCTCTTCAGCATGTCTGGGCCCAAGGCCCAAGTTTCATCCTTTTCCCAGGGGAGTGAGCACATCAAGCACAGACTCAGGTTCCTCTCTGGCAGGCCTTTCAAAGGCTTCTGCTATGTCCCATGAGGCCTCTCCCTTATGTCTCCCCGGGGTGGGGTTTGGACAAATCTCTGTTGCCAGTAATGAGGGAACCCTCACCCGGATGTAGGTGCTGGTGCATGTCCCACGGAAGTAGGCCTCTTGGGAAGACACTGCTGACTGGGTCATAAAGAAAGCCCCTCAAATTCATGAGTCCCTCTTATCATTTTATGAGCCAGGTCTCAATCAGGTGTTTTCAAAGGATTACCTGGTTTCACCTTCCCTCAGGCCGAGTGGGGCAGGAAGTAACAGATACTTTTGGTTTTGTAGATTCCATGTCTCCTCTCCCCTCTTCCTCCCTCACAGAGTCCTAATTCTGTGCTCGGCTACCCTTGATGGTTGGAGAAGGGGGTATAAATGGAGGTCCTGGGATGGGATGACAGTGGCTTTTCCAGGGGAAGATGCAGGTTCCTGGGCTCTGATGACTCGAGCTGCCATTCAGAACCAATGAGCTCCTGCCCCTGGGATTCCATTGCTTGACAACACCGAACCCCAGTCTCATCTAAGTCTTTCTACTTAGGGCTCCTGATCCATGCAGCTGCAGTCCACCTTAAACGGATCCCAGGTGGAGGGAGAGACTGAGGCTTAGAGATGCACCCGGGTGCCCACCAGGGGTCTGATGCAGACCAGGGGTCTGGGTTCACCTTGGGGACAGAATCAGGAGAGGTGGCTGAGGCAGGAGGATCACACATTTGGGCCCAGCCTGGGTAACTTAATGCATGAGTGAGGTTCTGTCTCATTAGTAAAAAAATATAAAACAGGCTGGGGATGTAGCCCCATGCTCAGCCATTGGCTGAGTCCCAAGCACTGAAAAGAAAAAAATCTGAAGCCACCAGAAGAGCCTGTGGAACACAGGGGTGGAACACAGGGGTGGAACACAGGGGTGGCCTAGATGGAGGTAGATGTAGGACTGCAAAGGGGACTACATCCCTGGGGAAAATCCCAGAAGCCAACAGATCCCCGATGGCCTCAGTGGACCTCGGGGGAGAAGCCGCAGTGCTCTGCTGGTGCAACGCTTTTCCTGTTACTTATGTTTATGACAAAGCTGTAAGCAGGTCAGGATCATTTTAAGAAGCAGTGTACTGTAGTTGTGCATAGTGCGGGCTTGGCAGTCAGACGTGGCGCTCGGATCTTGGCTTCTCCACTTCTCAGCCAGTGCCTTGGCCGAGCGACCAAGCCTCAGTGTGACTCAGTTTCTGCAGCTGTAAAATGGGAAGCCTAATAGCACCTCTGCCTCGAGGTGTTGTGAGGAGATTAATGACCCAATGTGAAGTACTTTGTGGCAGCGCTTTGGCCCATTTGAGCTACTCGCTGATGGCTGTGCCCTCTGGTTATTATCGAGAAGGGATTTCTTGCAGGTCCTAATGGCACACTCAGAGGCCAGGCAGGAAGAAATCTGTATTTTTTGAAATACAAACACTGTTCTCCCTGACTTCCTGGAGTGCAGGGAAGCAAAGTTCCAGCCAGGGTGGAACAGCTAGCATCAGACTGATCTTGCTGCTGGACACAATGTGTGAAGTGACCAAAGAGGCACTGGGACAGTAATGACGCTGGACAGAGGAAAGGGTTTCACACTAAATGGACCTCACATTCATTCCATCGTCATCTCCGTGTGCCTCATCCAAAATGCTAAGCATCCAAGCCTCCTAGCACTTGCCAGGTGTGGCGGCACACACCTGTAATCCCAGCACTCAGGAGGCTGAGGCAGGAGGATCGCTGTGACTTCCAGGCCAGCTTGGGCTTCACAGTGCTTTCAAGGGCAGCCTGAACTACACAGTGAGACTCTGTCTCAGAAGAACAGTAAAGACAAACACAAAAGAATAGGTGAAACCCTAGAGATCATACTTGATAAAGGAAACAGAAATCAGAGCTCAGAATGACTAAGGTGGCTGTGGTTGGAGGGAACAGTGGCCTGGAAACCAGGGAGCCACAGTGTTGTGGTCTTGGACTTCAATGCCCCCAAAGGCTTGCCTGCAAATAACATTGTCCCTAGCCTCTGTTGCTATAGAGAGTTGGCAGAACTTTTAGGAGGCGGGGCCTCGTGGGAGGAAGTGAGGTCACTGGGGCATGGTTTGAAAGGGGATATTAAACTCTTGGCCCCTCCTCTTCCCCTTTCTTTGCTTCCTGGCTGTCTTGTGAGGAAGAAGATTCCTCCATCATATCCTCTACCAGGCCCAAAAGCAACAGGGCCAAGTGACCATGGACTGGAACTTTCCAAACTGTGAGCCAAAATAAAGCTTTTCTCATATTATTTTAGATATTCTAATATAGTCACAGAAAGCTGACAGCCGCTCACTGCACCCAACCATGGCATCATGGAAAGGGTTGACACTATCTGACCAAGTGCTTAAAAGAACACTACAAAGTGTGCCAGAAACAAGAAAGTTCCAACACGACAGAGGCAATTAAGGAGGAAGCAAGGAACAAAAGCAGACTGAGGCAAACAGAAAACAAGCAAGCAAGAGGGCAGACATAAACCCAACCCTATCAGTAACCATCTTCAACAAGGCTGAAAGTGAATAGTAAAATGGCTGTAAGGAAGATGTGGGAGAAAACCAAAAAGTTTAGTCAACCCCTTAATTGGAATCCCAGAAGAAAAAGAGAGAGAGAGAGAGAGAGAGAGAGAGAGAGAGAGAGAGAGAGAGAGAGAGAGAGAGAGAGAGAAAGAAGGTTAGAATTACATTTTGAAGAATTAGAATCTGAAGAAGTTGTGGTAATATTCCAAAAACCTAATCTGAAGAATTTCCCAGAACAGAGAAAAGCTATCAAACAGATTCAATAAAGTCAACAAATCCCAGTCAGAA
Organism: Ctenomys sociabilis; assembly: GCA_004027165.1. Classification (NCBI taxonomy): domain Eukaryota; kingdom Metazoa; phylum Chordata; class Mammalia; order Rodentia; family Ctenomyidae; genus Ctenomys; species Ctenomys sociabilis. Next base: position 38,235 of record PVKA01006115.1, on the reverse strand, counting down.
TAAACACAAAGCAAAACCACAGCGAGGCATGGCATTGCCAAACTGTTGGAAACAAGCAATAAGGGGAAAACCTTTCAAAGTATCCAGAGGAAAAAAGAGACCTTACACTCTGGGGGACAATAGAGACATATAGAGATAGAGACAGAGATAGAGATAGAGATAGAGATAGAGATAGAGATAGAAATAGAGACAGAGACAGAGACAGAGACAGAGACAGAGACAGAGATAGAGATATATAGATGGCCACAAACATCTTAGAAGCCAGATTGTAGTGAATTGATATTTTTTTCTAAGTGCTTAAAGGAAAATGAGTGGCCAAACTATCTTTCAAAAATATAAGGTGAACTAAGGCCTTCTGAGGAAACAAGAACTGAGAAAATACAGCGATAGCAGACAGACCTGTTGTACAATAAGTTCTGAAGAGAAAATGTTCCTCATGGGACCAGGGTTCTAGGAGAAGCCTTGGTCCCTGTGTGGAGGCTTCATCACTCTCAGGATCTTGAGGGTCAGAACCAGGCCCAGTGGTCTCCGGAAGGGAAGGAGGGTCATGCTCTTTAACAGAGTGGTTCTTGTTCCCATGGTTCTCCTGGTCTGGAAAGCCTTTGGAAGGCACGAGAGCACTGAGTCTGTGTGCCGCGTAGGCCCATCTCACTGCCACTGTGGTCATGGGACTTTCTTTGCCTATTTAGGAGAAAGCCCCTTTTAGCTGTCTTAAGAGCTGTTTGCCCCTTGGTCAGGAGAATTTCTCTTTGTGCCACTACCCAGCAAGGCAAATGCAAGTCTCCATCCACCCTCCCAGGTTTCCATGTGTCCAGAAATGCCAAGTAGGGGCCGCTTGTCCTGTCTCATGCTGTTCTCCATCCTCCATGGTGAGAGAGTGCCCACCTGCTCCTACTTGGACAATTTCTCCTCTTGGGTCATTTCTTGTTCCTGTCCTGGTCTGGGGCACAGGAACTATCTGGCCCCAGTGAGACAGGCTGGGGGAATCTGGCAGCAGCTCTGCCTGGCAGTTTCCCTCAGAACCTTCAGTTGGCACGATGGCCTTTGTGTTGAAGAGTGAGCCGCTCTGGGTGAGCTTGGCCCTCCCACCCCTGCTGTTGGGAATGCAGGCGACCCAGAGTGCAGTGGCCAGAGTCACACTGCTCCTCACTGGGTCCTTGGGCCTCAGCTTCTCATCGCCCACACCAGAGGGCAGGGTGGTCCTTATCCCAGCCCAGCCCTCATAGTACTGTCATGAGAACCATGTGCAATCTGGCCCACCAGGTGCTCTGGGCACCTGGTGTGGCCTGATGCACCCCTCGGATCCAGGCTGGAGTGCTGGGCACACAGGAAGCATCGCTGGCTAGCACTGAACCTGCTCTTTGCTCCTGGCACTTGCCCCAGCCACATGGGGCCATCGATCCTCGTGTTTTATGACACTGACGCCAAGTGCTCCCAAGTCACCTCCTTGCTGCTGATCTGTGAAGATGCCTTGTCTTTGTTGGAACTTGAGCCAAGGGCCCAAGGGTGTGTTGGGAAATTTCCATCCGGGACATTTGGTGCCGGTGCCGTCATCTCAGCTAGGGAGGTGTGTTTATCACAGATGCGCTGCATTGGCTGGAGGCCCAGGGGCGCATGGCCATCCCCTGGAGATCTGAGAGGGAAATGACAGGGAGAGGACTGGAGCCGCACTGGGGTTCGCTCCAGGCCACTGTTCTGGCCTCTGGACAGTGCACAAGTTGGGTAATAACAGCAATGGCAACAATAAGAATGGCAGTGTTTTAAAAAAGCCCTAGGTCCTCGCTGTGCCCTAAGGAGGAGTCTCAGCCTCATCTCTGTTCACAGCAGTTCCTAACGGAGGCTGGGAGACCGGCTCCCGAGCATGCAGGAGTACGGGGCTCAGCCAGCCGCCCTTCCTTCAAGAGCCAGGTCGTGTCAGGGAACCGGCGAGGCCCCCAGAGAAGGGGTTGCCCAGGCGAGGCCGTTAACTAGAGCCAGAAGGGGAAGAATCATTGTTCATTCTCTGCCTGCTCCAGAGAGATGTTAAAAGAGCTCAGATGTGGGAGAGGCCTGTGCACGTGCAGTTATTCACTCAGCAAACATTTGCCAGGGGCCTGCATGATGCCTGCCGGACACAGTGGTAAGGCCATGGCTGGGGCCATTAGACAGGCGGATCTAGGCATAGATGGATGTGCCAGGGGTTGGTTCAAGGAGCCTCCCGCCCTGAAGAGGCACCAGAGGAGGCCGGTGTCCCCATGCAGGGCAGGCAGATGGGACAGGCACAGGGACTGTGCTGAAAAGTCTTCCCCAGTGTCACAAAGAGTGAAGGAGGCAGAGAAGACTCGGGAATCCAGGGCTCTTCTGGGTGCATTGTCCTGAACAGCTAACGGTGCACTGTCCTGGTAAAGGCTCTGATAAGGCCTACGGTGGAACCCCAACTTCACCTGTCTGGCAGCCCTTGGGGGATTTTGGCCACAGAACCTTGCCTTACCTGACCCACATTAATGTCTTGTGGCCCGTGAGGGGGGGGAGCACTGTTACACTGTGTACATTTAGGGGATACACAGCTTGTCTCAGAGAGAACCCACAAAAACAACCCACGTCCTGAGCAGATAGCTTTCCTCAGTGTGGGGGCCTGGAGAAGTTTTGCTTCCTTTCTGTCCTTGGTCTTCTCATCCACAAAAGGTGGCTTCTAGCCATGCGTGGTGGTGCACTCCTGTAATCCTGGAACTTGGGAGGCTGAGGCAGGAGGATGGTGATAAACTTGAGGCCAGCCTAGGTTACATGGAGAATTCAAGGCCAGCCTGATCTGCCTAGGGAGACCCTGTCTCAAAACAACAGCAATAACGTAAAAGTGTGGCTTCTTCACTGTCTTGTTGGGAAGATTAAACAAAATGCACCCCGCTTTCCGTAATGATCCCTCATTCGACATTTGGAACCTCTTTTCAATGTCTGTTGGAATCGCTGTGCTCTCTTCCTGTGACCCTTGAACTCTTTTGTACTTTCGTCTCTGTCTTTCAGTATAGAACGTGATAGAATTTCCAGGCTAGTGCGGCTAAGCCTGCTCACTTCCACCCACGTGCTCACTCTTATCAAACCCATTCCATGTTTTAACAGCGCTTCCCTCCCAACGGTGCGCTTTGCTGTCCTCCGGGATGTCTGAGGATATTCAGTGTGTTTGCTCTCTTCTCTGCTCTCTCTTTTGTTTTGCAAACTGCCTGTTTCTTCATTTTGTTAAGTGTAATGTTTCTTTGATGCTATAGGTTTCCCTCCAGTATTGGTGGCTTTCAGGCATGTGTCCTTGTTTATATGTGGCTCTGTCTTACCCCTTCATCTTTCCTGGGGCAGCAGGAGGCAGGTCTGCCCTGCATGGGCCAGGCCCAGCTCCTTCATAGAACAGGAGTATCAGACAGAGCTCAATCTTCTTTTTTTTTTATTTGGTACAGGGTCTCACTACACAGCTCAGACTTGCGGTGATCCTCCTGTCTCAGTCTCCACAGTGCTGGGGTTACAGGTGTGTGTCACCACGTCTGTCTGGTCTTGGCGGCTGCCTCAGTCTGCCCAGGGATGGGACTGGTGTGGCATGTTGTGCCAGGGATCAAACCTTGGGCCCTGTGGGGGACCCTGTGGTGGCTGTGAGGTTCAGTTTGGACCAGACACCTCCGGCCCCAGCCTGCTGCCCAGCAGAACTGCTCTCTGCAGGGAACTCAGCTCAGTTCCCTATCAATGGCGAACATAGGAAAGGAGGCGATAAGATAGGACAAAGAGTTGTACAGCTTCTGGGACATCTGGGGACATTGGAGACATCTGAGAATTTACTTGGGGCAATTCAAGGACTCTGCTTACTGAGACGCAAGGCTTGTACTTTGACACAGATGTTTAAAGCCGTCCCTCCTAATGCCACTGCCTTCTCTGCATCCCTATAAAAAGGGACACATGTCTCTTTGTTCCCTGCAGTTGGCCTTACCTCTCTCTGCCCGCCTGTCCCCAGGAACAATAAACCCCACGCCATGCTGCCTTTACAGAAGCCAGCTGCTCTCTCCTGCTTTTCCCCCTTCTCCCTGCTGTTAGAGCTGGAGGAAGGGACAGACATAGCCACGAGCGCCAGACCACACCCCTAGCAACCACATGAGCCTAGCCCACATATTCACGCTTTCCCCGCATCTTGCACCAACCCAAGATTCTTGGTAGGAGAAACCAACAAACAAGGAAGCAAATAGTCAAACGCCTGAGGAACCCAAAGAGGCCTTAGGAGGCCTCAAGAGCCCCCCAAAGGGCCTTACATAAAACAACAGGATCAGAATAGAATTTCTTGGTCAGTACCATGTCTACCACGTATGTGTCACACATGCGTCCTGGGCCTGTTCCGAGGAATTTGGTCAAGGATTTAGGAGAATCTGGTTCCCCCTCGTCTGTCCTGCTCCTCTGCCCACCTGACCAATGGGATGTCACACCAGGGCTTCCTCAGCTGCCCTTTGCCAGGCAAGCAGATTTGCTGGCTCCTGGTCAATGGTGACCAGAAAAGCAATCTCTAACTCTATTCCCTGGGTAATAGAAAGTCACCAGGCCTGTAGGTCACAGCTCTCTGTTCCAAACAAGGGGCTACTTCCCACAGATCTGGGGGAGGTCTCACTGACCCAGCCTGGCCAGGTATCTGCCTGGGAAGAGGGGATTCCTACCCAACTGGCCCAGCTAGGCCAGATGAGACTCTGGGAGCCCCCCTACCAATGGCTAGAATAGGACAAGGGTCATTTTTGGACCAGCGCTTTTCACAACAGAATAAACGACGGAGCCTTGAAGATCCCAAAGGCCAAGCTCAGGGGGACAGGCACAGGCGAGGGGACCGGCACAGGAGAGCGGACCAAGAGGCCTTTGGAAGGCCATCCTGGCTGCTCCTGTCTGGGCTTTTGGCTTCGAGCGTTGTTTCTGTGCAGATGGTCGTGATGTCCACATCCAGTCCCAGCTCTCCCTGTGCCGTCTCTGCCTCTAAGGGACCACAGAGCCACCTTCCCAGCCCTGGGGCCCATCTCCCTCCTACCCGGGACTTTGGTCCTTACTTTCCTGCTGGCTTTCTGCTCATCCTCGCCCTCAGATCTGTATTCGGTGCAGACCCCCTCAAGTGCCTCCCCTGCACACCTCCATCCTTCCTCCTGTCCTGTAAGAGTGTCCATAACCCTTCCTCTGTTTAAGCTACCACTTAGTTATCAACTCATTTTATAGCCTCTAAGCCCTAGAGGGATTATGATCTGTAGTTTCCTATGGGAGCCCCACCCCCAGGCCAGGCTACACCTGCTGGACTTGTTGACTCCCAGGTTAGACCTCTCAGCTTGGCTCCGGACAGGGACAGAGGTGGCACTGAGGCCAGCCTGAGGGCTCACTGGAGCGGAGCACACTGACATTCCATCAGGTCCAAGTTCCAATCCCCCACGCTGGCTTTGTGTTCACAGTCAGCCTCCACAGGGCCTGGCCCTGTGGCTGTGAGAGTCTCACACTGGGAAGATGGCCTTTTGGGGACATGGTGAATCCCCTGGGGCATACCTATATCCCCTGCGAGGCCTTGGGGGTCAGGGACCTGGAGCTCGGAATGGGGCTGTAGGTGGGGAGCAGGGTTGGGACACTGTGTGGTCTCCCGGACCTCACCTGGCACAGAGATCGCCCTGCTTGGGGCACCGGGGGCAGCGTAGCCCATGGAGCCCCAGGCCTAGCAGATGAGATGGGTAATGACATGGCTTCACTTCCAGCCCTGGCCGTGCCGAGTGGGTTCCGACCCAGGCCTGTGCAGGCACGTTTATCAGGGCTCTCCCTGTGGCTTGAGTTGCCCAGGTCTCTCTGTCCTCTCACCTCCCCTCTGCAGCTTGTCAAGGACCCCTGGGGAGCAGTGGTTGCTCCGCCTCCTCTTCAGTGCGTGCACAGTGGAGGTGCCTGAGGCTGCAGCCAGAGGCTACCGACCAACCGGGAACCCACCAGGTTCCAGGCTTCCCCCAGGGTGACCTCAGGCGGGAGCAGGAGGTTGGGTCTGCCGGTCTGTGGCAGGAAAGAGGTGAGGGGCCCAGCAGGGAGGACGGAGAGGACCAGGATGGACGAAGACCCTGAGTTGGCATTTTAAAGTGTGGTTCAGAGACAATTATGAACTGAATTATTCATGACGCTCAAGGGAAGAGACTGTTTTTAAGAAAGCATGAGTAAGCAGGGCTACTTCACAGCCCCGCACAGGATCGAAGGCGATCAATTGCCATAATGGCTGTAAATATTACTCGGCTCGGGGCTGTGTGCGCCAGCCAGGGGTCTGTGTCCAGCGCACCTCCAGCAGCCAGAGGTGTACAGCTTCTGCCCCTCCCTGCGCCCCCCAGATTCTGGGGCAGTCTTGGCAGCACTGTGAGAGGGGCCCATGGGGTACAGGCCGGGCTCCAGTGTCAGACACCGTCCTGGTCCTGCCGCACAGGTGTCTCTGGCCCTGACCTCGGGACCTCTCCTGCACAGGGCACTGGGGATGCCTGCCTGAGGTGTAGGCAAACCCAGAACGGTGCCCAACACTGTCCTGTGGCCCTGCAGCCTGGCGGGCTGGAGGTGGAGGCAGGCGCCGGGAGCCGACTCTGCTCAGATCACAGCTGTGGAGCCCAGGGGCTCAGAGCCAGTGGCGGCGTGGGCTGTGAGGCGCTCAGGCTACGCCGAGTGCCAAGTACTCCCGGCCTATATACGGTTGCTCAGAAAGTAACATTCTGCTGTCACCCCTCCCTGCTTCAGAGATGTGGAAACTGAGGCTTGGAGAGGCCAAGATGCTTTTCCCTGATCGCACACCAGTAAGGGCTGGCTCAGACCCCTCCCATCCTTTCTAGGAAACTCTGGATTTGCTCCCCTCCTTTGTACTAAGAGCCCCCTACCCACCACCTCCATGTCTGAGGGTCCATCTGAGGGCTGGCTCAGAGAGCCTGACCTTGCCTTGTCCCTCTGAGGTGCTGGCTGGAGGTCCAACTCTGTGGCCAGCAGCAGGCTGAGAGAGAGTGCAGCCAGGAGAGCAGCAGCAGGTTTTTTTTTCTCTAGCACACAGGGGTATTGAGCACAAAGCGCATGAAGATGGTGAGTATGCACATGCGCGTGCGTACACACACACACACACACACACACACACACACACACACACACACACACAGAGCTAAGCCTGCACGGAACTCCTTCCATTCTCCCCAAACCACTCAACCACTTCCCCTGTGAGATCAGTGCTTGGAAATGGCTCAGCTGCTCATGGCTTCCCACCCCCTTCAAGTACTGAGATGGAGCCCCAGCTCTCCCAGGCCCTTTGGATCTCTCAAGCTGACCCCCCAAGGCTGAGACAGTTGTGTGGAGCAGAGGCCCTCCTGGGAGGCCCTAGACCCACAGGACTTTGGAGAGTTCACGTTCTCGTTCCAGGGCTCAGTTTCCCCAGCAGCACTGTGACAATTCAGCTGGCCCAAGATGAAGGCCTGCAGGGCCTGTCACACACGGGCATTTTACCAGTCCTGGGAAGGTCTACGGAGGGCCTGGGATCCCCCTGGGGCTATGGGATAAACTGTCCCCAGGTCTCTACGTTCTGCTTTCCCAGAAGATACAGGGGACCCTATAATCCCAGTGTAGGCTTTGCCCCCATAGCCCAACCACAGCAGGCTCTGGGCACTGTTGGGGCAGTGCTCAGAAGAGTGCATTGTGGGGAGGGGAGCAGAAGGCTCTCGTCTGGCCCATGGGCCTCAGGGTCTGCTCTGTGTTAGGCCCTGTATACTGGATGGGCGGATGGAGAGAGGGATGGCAGATGGCAGATGGATGAGCATGGATGGGTGCAAGGGTGGGTAAATGGTTGTATGGATGGATGGATAGTTGGATGAATGGATCGTTGGAAGGCTGTGTAGATGGGTAAACTATTCTTGCTATGCCTCACGCTGTCCCCTGGAAGGTGGAGATAAGGCGGTGCCGTCCTTGCAGGGCTGGCTGAGGGCACCTCGTGGGCACCAGCTCATGTCTGGCCTAGCACCCTCTCCTTACTCAGTTTTCCTCCTCACATCAGATCGCCCTTGTTCTGGGTTTGGGAGGTGCTCAGAGCTGGGCAACACCTCAGGACCGGGGGCAGGACCCAGTGCCTTCCTTCAGCCCTGCACCTCCTGCCTGGCAGGAGGACCTGACTGTACAGTTGTCCTGTTCTCAGCCAGGCTTGGGAGGCTGGTTGCTCCGTGGTTTCTGCAAATGCATCCTCTCACTGGGCCCTTGTCTTCCCTTCAAAAGTGTAGAGGCAGTGCAGTGGGTCCTGGGCTCCCAGCCCTGGGCTGTGCTGGGCAGAGTTTCCTCGGCCGCCCCTTCTGCTTTCTTCCACTCGGCAGAGCCTGCAGCTGTCAGCAGTCACCCACCCCAGCGCCCCGGCTGCTGCCCTGGCTGTCTCTAACCTGTCCTGTAGGAGGCCAGCTGCACCCGGCCCTGAGAGAGGCCGGGATGCATGTCCTCTGGGGTCCCTGCCTGGACCCTTTCCCTGCCACCCAGCTGGTGACCAGCATGAAGCCCCCTCAGCCTGCCAGCCCCGCCTGGGCCAGGCTCTGCTGCCATGGTCCCCCAGATTTTATAAACTCCTTACCTTTCTCCCACATTGGAGAAGGCTGTGAAAATGCCATGGCTCAGTTACAATATAAGTCATTATTTATTTTTTAAAGACCCAACTCCTCACCACTCCAGGATTGAAAGAACAGCAAATGTGGACTGACAGGTTGTTGGTGTCCCCCTTCCTCACTTCACCCCAGAGAGCTGGGGGCTGGAGGTCAGGATTGTGGGTGTCCCAGACAGCGCTGTTCATGAGGTCACAGCAGCCTTCCTTGCTTGCTCCCAGCCTCCTTAGGGGGTCAGGAGACCCCGGCTACCCTGAGATCTCCCAGCTGCACAGGACTGCAGAGGACAGTAAGAGAAGGCCTTCTAGGTGGCGTCCAAGGATACCCACTGCATCCTGAAGCCCAGAGGTGACTCAGGCCATTGCCACTCCAGAGCATGGAGGCCCCATAACCCCAAGAGACTGTCTCAGGCAGCAAGTGGGGGAGGCGGGGGCAGAAGCTCCCTGCCCTCCCTGGGCTTAGTGCCAGGCCTGGGCCAGGGCACAACCTAGGGCAGAGATTAGCCTAAGAAGGCCAGATCCCTGGGTCCTTGGGTGGGGGTGTCACAAAATGCAAAGCCCATGAGTTAACCATTAAAATGGCTCTGGGAACCTGGCAGGAGGATCACAAGTTCAAGACCCACCTGGGTAACTTAGTGAGACCTTGCATCAAAAAGGATCAGCTATGTAGCTCAGCCTGAAGGCAGCAGGCTCAATTTCCACTTCAAAAACCCAAAAGGTCCAGGCAGGCTAACAGGTTGGTGCCTGCTTCCCCCTGGTGGACAGCGGGGATACTGCCTGCCAACAGGGCTCCTTGGGCCGGGTCCTCTGGAAGGCTTGGAGCGTTTGGGGTATCTCCTGGAAGGGTGAGCCAGGCCAAGAGGCTGTAGCCTCCAAGCCCAGCAGCCCTCACCACCGTGCTTCTGGTTTTCCCTGAGTGTCCCGAAGTGTGACACAAACACATCTCTTCCCATCACAGAGCATCTGGAAGCTATTCACATCTCCCTTCCCACCCCCTTGAAGAACCCCAAAGCCTCTCGCCACCAAGGACAGGACCTGGGTGCATGGCAGCAAGGTCCCCTCTGAGGTCCTGCTGCGGTGCTGCCCAGCGGGTGAACATCATGGTCATCAGACCCAACCACTTAGCTGAGAGCAAGTTCGCCCCTCACCGGCAGGGATGACCCCACAGGTAGGGCTGACTGTCTGGTGTTGCCGGGTCTCCCTTCTCCTGTGTAGTTCTGATCTCTCAGGCTCCTGAGTTTCTGTCTCTTTTAATCAGCGGAGTCCCTGTCAGTTTCCTCACTTCAATAGAACCTCCACACACACACAGTCTATTTGCAGAATATTTTTAACGTGTCTGACTAATGCTTTGACAATTCAGGCCAGATGTGCTTGGCTTTGTAACTATGATCTCCGCTGCCAGAGGCAGCTGCACCTCTTTCTTGGCACCCTCTCTGTCTGGCCTCATTTCTGGGAGCCTGAGGCCTGGCACCTGCTCCATGAGGGGGTCACTGGGGGAGCACAGGACTCCCCACCCAGCACATAGTGGGGTTCCCGTGTTTCCTATGTGCAGGTTGGATGTGAGTTTCCCTGTTCAGTTTGGGGAGAAATCCTAACAGCCAAGAGCCACACAAACCATGGAGTGCAGGGCATGACCCAAGCTGCCTGTGGGCAGTGGTGTTGGCCTGGCACAGAAATGGCAAGGTAGACTTCCCTGAGCACTCGCTTGCATCAGAAATGTGACCCCTGGGGCTGAGCCAAGTCTCAACCAGAGGGCAGGGAAGAGCCATCCTGCGGGTGGGCGGAAGAGCTTGCAGGTGATGGTGACCACCCCTCCCCTGGTGGTACTGGGCATCACATCAGGCGTTTGTATTTTTAGTGGGTGCCTGTGTACCCTTTGCACGCTGTGGCTTCACCCCCAGCCTGCCAGCACCCCTTTCCTGTATACCATGGCTGGAAGGAACTTGGAGGCCATGCAGCATGCCTAGACCTGAGCTCTGGGCTCCAAGGAAGCCCGGCAGGCAGCTTGCACCCTGGGGTGCCACACAGAGGCCCTACAAGTGGCAACAAGGAACTCCAGCTGTGGGATTGGCTGGCAGGGTGCGGGCCTTGGCCATACCTCACTGCCCAGATGAGCCTGCCCAAGAAGCAGTCCAGGGTCCACTATCTCCAGACTCTATCCCAAAGGGCTTCCTGGACAGGGCCAGACCCAGCAGCTGGAGGCACCGCTAAGTGACATCATGGCAGCCATATGCTTTCCCCCTCCTTTGAAGAACTGGGAGGCCTGGGGATGCTGGAAGCCCAGGTCCCCACCGGGGCCCCTGAGCTGGCCACAAAGCTCGGCAGGGTTCCAGACTCAGACCTCCCTGTGCCCACCTCCTCCCTCTGCCATCCTATGTCTCAGCAGAATCCTGACGTCATTTGATTCCATATCTGATTTTTTGTTTCTATGCTCCTTAAAGTGTTCCTCATCAATCTGACAGGTGTTTGAAGTGCTGTGCTCTGCGCTAGGTGCTCTGGGCAGGCCAGGGCACAGGCTGGGGGACAAAGTGCCCAGCCCTGGAGAAGGGCAAGGTTGGGCTCTGCTGGCCAGCCTGGCCCTGCTGGCTGTAGTAGCCCACCCTATGGAGACCCTCAGAAACCAGACAGGACAGAAGAGCCCAGAGGCTTAGCCAGGGCCCAGTTGCCAGCAACTATTGCCCCCTTCCGGGCCTGAAGCTCCAGGCACCATCTGTCCCCAGGTCCCCACAAGCAGAACCCCCTATGATGCCTGTCAGTGGTACCCAGAGCTGAGCATGGTCTGATCCTGGGTGGCCCAGGAGGGCAATAGAGGAGCCAGAGCAGAGGTGGGGAGTGGCAGTGGCTTGCCGTAGTGTCACTCCACAGCTGGTTCCTCCCCAGGGCTGAGATGGGGAGCACAAAACTCCCCCCCCTTCAGGCTGGGTGCTTTCCCTGGATTTCAAAGACCCCATGGCACAGGTCCAGTGGGGTGTTCAGGGCTTGAGACCAGAGTCCCTTCTGACCCTGTTCCCAGGGCTCCCTAGGGGTCCACTCCCTGATGAGGCAGATGCCATGTTCAGCCCTACAGCCTCTCCCTGCACCCAGGCCGCCCTCACCTCGAGCCAGGTTCCCTGAGATGAAGCGGAAGAAGAAGCTGATGATGTCACCCAGGTGCTTCTTGCAGCTGTGCTGAGCTTCCTGCAGCCGCCGGTGGGGACCCTCACCATGCCCCGACATCTCTGCTTCCTCTGGGCTCTGTCCTGGGTTTGTCCTCAGGCCACAGTGTGGGTGGCTGTGCCGTACTCTCTCCTCAGCCTCACACTTGGAGCCCTTCTCTTTCTAGAACTTTCCTTCCTCCTGTTCTGTCTCTGTCTGGATCTTGGCATCTGTGCCCCCGTCTCGGCCTCTCTGCCACTGCCTCCTGGCCTCCCACCCTCAGTCCAGAGCCCCTGTACTTCCCAACCCTGCTCCTTAGCTACTGGAACCCAGGGACTCTCTGCTCTGTGCCAAGCAGCTTCCTGGGCCAGGCAGGCAGGCAGGCATCACCCCCAGCACCAGGAGGAGCTGCCACCGGCGTGATTTCCACCTCAGGGTGTGATCTCGCTGCAGAGGGGCCTCGCCAGTCCCCAGGCCTCTGCAGCCAGTGAGGAATAGCCTTCTCCCTCAACTCTGCCTGAAAGTCACCGGACTAGGGCTCTGGGCAGTGCAGGCAGGGTGGGGCCTGGGGCTTGGACTTCTGCTGGACTTCTGACCTCTACTCACTGACCCATCCATTGTAGGTGCTTCTCTAGAGCGGAGGATGGGAAGGTGGAGTGGGTCCCTCTGATGAGGACCAAGAGAGAAAGCGTGCTGACACCTGTCCCTGCCTCCCACCCTTATGGAGCACTAGTGCAAGCCTGGCAGCTTGCCGAGTTCTTCTGAGCTCAGAGAGTGCATTGGCTACCAAAGTGACCCTACAGGCTGTGTGTGGCCATGAGTGCCAGTTTTGTGTTTTCTCTCCCTATTTTTCACCAATAGAATTCAGATTCTTCTGGAGGTAGAACAGTGTCCAACTAAAAAATGACCATGGTTCTCTGGCTAATGAACTGTGAGCATAAATCATCCAGAGATTTCTATAAGAGCTGCCTTCCTGATGCAGGCATCATTATTCCTCCTTCAACCCAATTTCTCCTTCCTCTTCTCCAAAATGAGGCCATGATGGCTGGCACCAAAGCAATCACTTTGCAGCTGTGAGGAAAAGGTCAAAAGAACACGGATATTCCCAGGCTAGAAACTAGCGTAGGATACTTCTTGACTCAGATTAAGCCATAGTTTCTTGGGGCTTCCCGTATATAAAGTGGCAGGCAAGTCAAACTGTCCCCTCCAATGTGCAAGGGGAATTGTTGTGCTGTGCACCTCCTGCGGGTCAAAGAAACAAGCAGCTCTGTCCTTGGGCGTGATGACCCAGCTTTCAATGCACACAGAGTACTGAAGGCAGTTGGCAGGCCCCGGTGGGAATTCATGTTCCCTTGGGGGTCAGCAAAGCCATATCTCTTTGGCGATGATCTCCCACAGGCCACAGCTGGCCGCATGGAGGTGAGAGGCTGTGGCACGCCAGGTGGCCATGAGGCCTGAACTGCCCACCAGGAGATGGACGTGTCACCTGGCGTGCAGGGACCGGTGTGTAGCCGGCTGTCACCACATGCATGTGTCAGGCGTGAGGCTAGGGCGAGGCGTGGTGAGCCCAGGGGCACAGAGAGTGCTGTGAGCGGTGCTGACTCTTGGGGTACCGGCTGCGCGCCCCCTCCCTGTGGCTGGGAGTTAGGGGGAGCCCAGGCGACTGTCGGAGGAGGAAACTTCACCTGGGATTTATCGACAGATTGCAGGCAGCGAGGCGGCTCTGCGGTGGGGCTCTAGGAGGCACGACCCCTGCCGGCCGGCGCTGTGCTCACCTCTGCCCGAGACACGGGAAAAGGCAGGGTCTCACATTCACCCCAAACTTGGGCGGCTGCTATCCCTTTGTTCAGGGGCTGGGGCGCAGAGGAAGTCACTAGAGGGCAATGCCATCAGGGTCCGCTGAATGCTCTTGAAAGGCGTCCAGGGCCACTTGAGGAGGCGCAGGGAACCGGGTGGCCCAGACAGCCTGTCTGCGATTGTCACCCACCCACTGGCTCACATGCAAAGACTATTTGTCTTAGTTCACTGAGGTGACTTCAAGGGCCCCGAGGAAGCTCATCCTCTGACTGGCCGACCCGGCTGCCGCTGGTGTCGATACCCCGGGAGGCCAGCAGGTGGCAGTCGGCTTCACTGTGGCGCTTCCACCCCGGAGGGACCCACCGTTTGTCCCCAAGGGCATTGAGGGCTTCCCTGACTGCTTGCCCTGTCATGGCCCCCACACTACTATCCACGCTGTCCCGCGCGTCTGCGTGAGTGACAAAGGGTCTCATTCCCAACACCGAGGTCGCCAAAAGCCTCCCCTTAAGGCCTCATTGTCTTTACCTGTCCCGAAAATGTATGGCTGGAGACACTCTCAAAGGAGCATTGGGGTTACAAAGCTAGGGGCTGTCAGTGCCCGGGGTGGGTACAGATAGCCAAACTATCTTGCAGATGCTCCTCTTTCTCCTCCCCTCGATGCAACAAAGATGCCCTGCAGAGAGCCACTCAGAGAGGCCTGCCCCAAGGCCGACCATGGAAGTGACAGGTATAAGAAAGCTCCTGTTTTAAGGCAGTACATTTTGAATGTTGTATTAAGTAACAAAAAGTGACCAAGACATCTCCCTCTAACTCAGGGACAGACTCACACCCCCTTTGCACAGAAACTTATTCACGAATCACTTTGCCCCACGGTCCAGCCACCCTACTGTCTATATTCACTGTGAGCCAAGGAACCAGTTTCCAGGGCAGCCCCTGCATGTCGGCATCCGGTCTGAGGCCTTGCTGGGAGACGACATCATGGCCCTCTGTTCTAGCTCAGTGCTTCCAACACCCTGAGCTAGTGTACTATATTCCACTAATATGTACTTGTATCTACCACAGGAAGGTGGCTGCACCTTTCTTCCACGGCTGCCCAGTGTGCTGGTGACATCATGATTCCTCATGAGGCCGATGGACCCAAGGAGGAATGGGGGGCTCCCAGATGGGGTGCACTGGCCGGGGAGAACAAGATCTCCACTCTGGGGGAAGTGGACGTTTCTGCTGCTCCAGAGACAGTGCTGATATATCACGTGGAGGCACGTGGGGCAGCAGCAGCTCATGATGTGCAGCTTCTCTCTGGGACCCTGGCTGTTTTATAGCCCATGCTCTGGGCCTCAGGAGTTCCCCCAAACATCCCAGAGCCTGGAACCAATGCCCGCTGCTTCACCCGCCAGGCCCAGCTCCGGCTGTCCATAATCAAGACCCCAGGTTATTGGCAGGGCAGCTTTTGTTACTCAGACCACTGGAGAAGCCTACAGCCCTGTGGGGAGCCGGACTGGAGAAGCAGGTCTGTAAGGCTGGTGGCTCCAGCCACGCCCTGGGAGGTGTCCTGCCAAGAGGACTAGATGCCAGTGAGATGTGGAGCATAGGGCAGACTCGCAGCCCTCTGTCACCCAAGAGGGTCCCCAGGTTTCTGGGCTGAGGGGGGTACAGCTCCTAGGGGGCAGGGCCACCCTGCCTGCCCTGTGCGTCCCTCTTCTTGTGCCCACCTCTGACGCTGTCAGAGCCACGGCAGGCCCAGCCTTGGCCCTCACCTCTCCAGGCCCCTGCATCCTGCCTACTCCTCGTGGGCTCAGCTTGCCCACGCTCTGGAGATACCACACTGGGCCTTGCCTTCGGCTCTCAGCCACCCCAGACATCTGCGTCCCCAGCCTGGCTCCTGCTGAATGGAAAAACCCATCAACAAGGGCTCATTGTCTGGCGGCCCCCCTTGCACGGGCTCTGGACTGATGGCCCCCACCGTCCTCGGCGCCCTGGGCCACGGAGGCGTCTCATCTGTATGTGGCCAGAGTTTCACACATGCACAAAGCCCTGGGTGACCACACGGGCAGAGGCCTCCCTCAGGGACCTCCAGGGACAGGCTGACTGAGGAATGAGGCCAGGAGCTTTGTTCCTGGAAGGAGGGTGCATCTGGGTCTTGGCCGCTGGGTCTGTGAGGCCTTGAAAGACATGCATTCAGGTACCCTTGCTCCAGCCCTGAGCTTTCCTGGGTGCCCAGCCCCTGGGTGACCTGCTGCCCATGCGACTGATCCCATCATGCACAGGCTCTTAAAAACTGAGGTGAGGTGACCCCTACTGCCTCCTTCACACAGTTAGATGGAATTTCATTCTTCTGCCCATCAAATCTGAACTGTGGGATTGCAAGTAACAGCTGGGGCTTTGGTGTGTGCCTGTGCTCCCCCTTGAACTTGGGGGGCTGGGACTCGGTGCCCATCCTGCAGACAGGGGAAGCAGGTGCCCTAGAAGTCACACAGCTAGAGTGTCCAAGACACAACCTCGAAGGCCAAGCACGCAGCTCTTCCTCAAAGCCCAAGAGGCAGACACACACATACACCTTGCACGAGGCCATAAGTGTGTATATGGCGTGTGTGTAGTAGTGAGCATGTGAGATGTGTCCCTGTGTGTGTGTACACCTGTGCTAGGGGAGGGCACGGGATTGGGGGCTCCTGCTCTGCCACACTTGGCCAACACCAGCTTGGCCACTGCTCCCACACAAACACCCCGACGCCAGCCCCAGCCGCTGAGTGCTCTGGCCAGGACCCAGGAGGTGTCCCAGGGGGATCCAAGACTTTCACGGGGAAGAACCATCCCCACCCTTGGCCCTGGCAGGCCCACCCTACCTGAGCCTTGCGGGGCAGTGCTGGACAGGATCCACTTGACCAGGCAGCACTGCATCAGGGCCTGGCGGGTGAACCGTGGCCGCTGCCACTTGGCCCCATCCTTCTTGCTCAGCGGGGTGTGCCCAGGGTCTCCCAAGAGGCTGCCATCTGCTGCCTTGGTGGCCTCCTGCGGTGGAACAGGGAGAGCACCCTGAGCCCTGGAAGATCCACCCCAGGCCACACGGCATCCCGTGCCCCTTGAGATGGGACCTTGTGAAGGAGCAACTTGAAGACCTGGTGGGAGGAGGGAGGAGGGAGCTGTGGGTGGGTGCTGGGCCTTCGTGTGAACTGTGGTCATTTGGGCAGGGCCAGGCCAGGTCTGCTCCGGAGCTGCAGACCAGCAAGCGCCTTTCTCCTAGAACATGGTTTCAAGCGTCTTGATCCTAAATCGCCCATCACTCTGAAGCCACCAGTGGCAGGGTGGTCCCTTGGCGGGGATCAGGCTTCGTGGTCCCTCCGAGCATCTGCAAGTCTTCTTTGCTGCCTGGCTGACCTTGTACCCGGCATGGCCCAGCTCATGGCCCACAGTAGCTCCAGGCTTGTCCCGTCTGTATGCAGCACATTTGCATGTGCTGGTGTCATTCCTGGATCGTGAGGTTCCACGTGTATGGTGCTGCAGTCAGAAGAACTCTGGGCTGGAGGCACCGCCAGTGCCACCGCCCCAGTCTCTGCGCAGTCGCTGTCTTCAGAGTCAAGGTCAGTGAAAGTCAGCACCTGCCATCTGTTCACCTGCTCCCTGCTGCCCTTCACTCATGCTCCTCCCATCCTCGTGGGAGCTGAACGTGGAGAAGACACAGACAAACGGTCTGCCGCCCCTTGCAGGCTCAGGATAAGAGAACAGCCTGCAGTGGCTCCAGGGGACTGGGGACCCCAGAGACCAGCTCCTGTTTGGGCCACACAGCCAGTCGCCCTCCGTTCAGCTGCTGTTCAGTGGTGGCCTAGGCAGGGCTGAGCCCCACCGCCCAGCTGCCAGGCCCCAGCTTGCAGCTGCTACACCCCTCCACACATGCTTCAGCAGCACCCCACCTCCCTCCTCTCTCCCAGGCTTGTCCGGGTGTGAAGGGCCTGGGAACACAGAGCTGTACACCATCCAGCTGACCATTCCGACACAGTGGAAGGGGGCAGGGAAGGGCTCCACTGTATGTGTGTCCCGTGCACACACACTTGTGCCCACATCCACTCACATGCACATATACACACATGTACACACACACACACACACACACACACACACACACACACACACACACCCTGCTCAGGCTGGGTCAGAGCAGCATGTCCTCCATTATTCAAGATCTTATTTAAGAGACAAATGGCCTTGATGAGTGAAATCGTCATTTAGTCAAGAACGGAGAGGGGGACAGATGAGCAGCTGGACCTCATTGTTTCCTGAATTCCTTGCTGCAGCTCCGCCTGTGGTAAATGGAGATGGCCAGAAGGAGAAACTGAGGCAGGTTCAGAGCTGATGGCAGGAGCTATTTATTGGGCCTCCATGCCCAAAATGGTATTGGCAGGAGCTGCTGTGATGGGGACCCAGGATGGGCACAGGGATTCTGTGTCACAGCCCCAGGGCCAGGAAGCTGTGGGAGAGACCATGTGGGAGTCCCTGCCTTCTGTCCCACAGTGATTCTGTGTCCCCCAACCCTGGGAAGGCTGGGACCCCTCAGTGTACCATGGCCTCACGGTCACTACCAGCCCACACACAGAGGGCAAAACCACCCCATCTTATGGATAAGGAAACTAAGTCCATAAGAATTTTGGGGACATGCCAGGAGCCCTTCGGTACATGTTGTTTCTGACTACAAAGCCCGGGCAGCCTTGGCTGCTTGGTAACTCTCCACAGGACCAGAGAGATGTTAGGTTTAGGGAGCTCCCAAGTCCCCTAAGATGCCCACAGTAATGGTGAATGTCCTAGGGCCCTCCCAGACCAAGATCTTTTGCCTGCTGTGGATGTTCAGGGTGGGTAAAGTGGGGAGACTAGTCAGTTCCTCTATCCAGCTGGAGGCCAAGGCTGGGGACAGACTTCCTTTGTGAGGAAAGTGGTGGGTTCCAAAGAGACAGGAGAGAAAAGAGGATGGGATGAGGGGTGAGGGGGCAGCGGCCAGCCTCAGACTGTTGAGGGGCCGAGTGACTGCTGGATCACCTTCATGAATATTTGACATGCATCTGTCTGGGAGAGGGTCTGACTGAGCCGTCAGGGGGCGTTAAATAGCCTTCCCAGAACCCTCTTTCTGCCCTGGGAGGCTCGCAGGCTCTGAGGGAGGGACCCTGGGAAGGAGCCAATGTCTCCCGCCCTGGAGAATCCTCTTGGTGCTTTGGGGAGGAGGCTTGGACATAAATGACATCCTCCTGCCCCCATTTGGGACCCTGTTCCTTTAGGAGGAAGGACCTCTGGGGAGGGACAGCTGTGCATCTTGCTGTGAGGATGGATATACAAACCCACCCAAGAGATCAAATTGTAGAGCACTAAGTACACACATGTGCACACAGACACCAGTGGGTGCCAAACGGGGCAGTGTGAGTACGACTGGGGGCTGTGTTGCTGTTGATCCTGGAAGTGCTGTCAAGCTGGTTTTGGAAGGAGCTACCACTGGGGAAGCTGGGCAGTGGATGTGGCATTTCTGTGTTATTTCTTACCACACCAACTCAATAAAAGTTTTAGTGAAGGGTTGGGGTGTAGCTCAGTGGTCAAGTGCGTGCTTAGCGTGTACAAGGTCCTAGGTTCAATCCCCAGACCCCAGAAAACATTTTTTCAATTTAAAACTCTCTCTCTCTCTCTCTGTTATCTGTCACACACACACACACACACACACACACACAAACACACACCCCACACGCACACATACTCTTATTAAAAATGCAAACTCGCACAAAGCCCTCAATAAATATTCACAAATGACTGGGCAGAAGCCTTTGACGTGTCCTTAATTTACTGAGAACCTCTCTCCACCTGCTCCTGCCTTTGGGGCCCACATGGATGATGGAGCCCTCCTTGTCCCCAGGCCTCCGGATGGTTGGGTGGGTGGCAGCGACCACTGAAGCCAGATCTGAGGCCTGGAGTCTGAGAGTCTCTGGTGGCTCACTTGGCAGAGCAGGTGTCCCAGGTGTGCTCCTACAATGGCCTGAGGCTGACCCTGGTGTCTAACAGGCCCCTGTGCCTCCCAAGAGTCTGTCCATAAAGAGGCTGCAGGGGGCTGGGCCACTCTGCCAGATACTCTGAGGTGAGACCCGCAGCTCCTGCCCAGCCTGGTGGCCGGAGACAGGCAGCAGCTTTGTTCTGCACCCTCCGGGCCTGCGGGGAATGGGGAAGGAGCAGAAAATGTTCCTGGCAGCAGCGGGGCACCAGGCATGTGCAGGTGCTGAGTGAGGTCCTGTAAGGGTTTGCTTAATGCTCCCACCATCCTTCTGATGTTCCTAAAAATTACCTGAATCAAGCTGGATGGCGTGGCACACACCTGTAATCCCAGCACTCTGGGAGGCTGAGTCAGGAGGGTGAGAAGCTTGATCCTGGCCTGGGACACCTGGTGATGCCCTTCTAATGGCTCAAAAAAGAAAATGGGCTGGGGTGTAGGTCAGGGCAAAGGCCCTAGGTTCAATATCTAGTATCACCACCAAAAGAAAAAAATAACCATCACCCACCTAAAATCCAAATCAAGCTGATGTAACAAGTACCTGTAACAGGTTCCTGCCTGCAGCCTCTTTCCAAGCTCCCCAGCTTCCCTGAGGTGTGGGTTCCAGGAGCCGCCAGCATGTGCAGCAGCTGCTGTGCCCAGGTGGGAGTTGGCCTGAGGCCCCTGGCTCCAGGGAGATGGTTTAGCACCCCATCACTCTTCTCCGCAGGTTACAGGTAGCTGTGGCAGTAAAGAAGCTAATATGTGTGTGTGTTGTGTGTGTGTGTGTGTGTGTGTGTGTGTGTGTGTGTGTGTTTGGGGGATTGAACTCAGGCCCTTATGCTTGCCAAGGAAGCACTTATTCTACTGAGCCATCTCCCTAGTTCCTGTTTTTTTTTTAGGAAAAAAAATAGAAATGATACAAATTGGGACTGGAGAGACAGCTCATCGGACTAAGTGCCTGCTTGGCAAACGCAAGGACCTGGGCTTGATTCCTGGTACCTCATGCCATGCCAAAACTAGGTGTGGTGGTGCACACCTGCAACCTCAGTGCTGGGGAGGCTGAGACAGGAGGATCACTATGAGTCTGAGCTGTGTAGTAAGACCCCGTAACAAATAACTAACTAAATAAAAGAAATAAAAAGAAATGATACAGAATTTCACTAAACAAAATAGGAATTCAACCATGGCTGTTCTATTGCATATTGTTGTCTTCAAATTAGTTGCTCCAGTTACCAGGTACAAGCATGTGAAATTGGCCAAGAAGTTACAAAAAATTAAAAGGAGGAACTAAAATTTAAGCACCAACTGCTCCTTTCAACAGCCCAACAACGCCAGCAGTACGACCCCCAGCTACCCTGCGTGTATGCATACGTATGTCTTCCTGAGAAGTTGATGTTGGTGCTTCATGTTCCCGGCAACAGCTACCAGCTTCCCGGGTATGATAGTGACTCAAAGATTTCTCTTTAAAGGAATTTGTAAAAACTTACACTGTCGGTTAATTTAAAGAAAAATAAGCAACAACATAGGTCAAAGCAGGAAAAGCAAAAGTGGTGAAAGTCAGTGCTATGATTTGGGCATTATTGTGCCCCCAAACTCTCACAGCAGTTTGACCCCCAAAGGCTTGCTAATGCCATGAACTGCTCAGTGTTCAGAGGGGCGGGCTTAGGAAGGGACTGGATTTGATTAGGTTGGTTAGTGGAGGTGCCTATGTTTGGGGGGCTTTGTAAGGAGAGAGACAACAGGGGTAACCAGAGTTTGTACCAGGCAATTTGAACTTCTAGCATCCAGAATTCGAGCTACATGAACCTCTTTTCTTTATAAGGCATCTAGCCTGAGGCATTTTGGTATAGTAATGGAAGATGCACTAGTGCAGGAGAGTGAAAATAGTCTAAAAAGCCTGTGTTTCTCTTCCCAGCCAAGCCTGACCCTGCAGCTGACCCGTCCCACATGGTGCCTGCTCTCCAGCCATGGCAACCAAGTAGCTGTCGTAAAGCTATTCCAAATTGACATGTGCCATTTATAAAATATACACTGGGCTTCAGATATACAGAGAAATGTAAAAATAGTACATTGACAATTTTTATACTAGTTGCATGCTGAAAAGATAAATTTATATAGGGTCAAGGAAAGTTTTTTAACTAAATAATTAAAAAATTATTTAAAATAGTTTCACCTTTTATTTATATCTATTTATTTAATTTGGTGCAGGCTCTTGCCGCCCAGCTCAGACTCAGAGTGATTCTCCTGTCTCAGCCTCCCCACTGCTGGGGTCACAACTGTGTGCCCGGTTTTGGTGGCTGGCTCAGCGCGTGGCCAGCATGACATGTGGTACCGGGGACCAAATCCAGGTCCTTGTGCTTGCCAGGCAGGCACTGCTGGGGTATCTCCCTGGCCCTCTTACTTTATTTGGAGACTGGATTTTACTAAGTCACTAAGTTGCCCAGGCTGGAGTTAAACTTACAATCACCCTGTCTCAGCCTCCCGGAGTCCTAAGGTGACAAGTATGTGCCACCACGTCTGGCAAAGTTTACTTTTTTTAGTCAGCTTGCAAGAAAGTTTTAAATGATGTCAGTGCCTCGAGTTACACCTTTTCTGTCCATCCCAGCCCTCGACGGCCATCAGGCCTACCTCCTGGATGCTATTTTAGGGGTTTCCCTGGCCCTCGGCACTCTCCCTCATCCAGCAAGGTGTCAGCCAGCGCTGTTTCAGAAAGGCTCCCAGCAGAGTGTGGAGGATGTACGGGGAAGGAGAGGCAGGAGAGTGACACGGGGTGGAGGTCTCCAGGAGAGGAAGGCAGGGCGGCCGGGCAGAGGCAGCTGGCTGGGCTGGGCTGTCAGCGTGGCAGTATTCAAGGTCTGCTTTAGATGTGCGCAGCGAGAGGGTGGGGTGATGTCCAGCCCCTGAGGAAACTAACTTCCCCAGCAATGGAAGAGGAAGCAAGACTATGTCCCCTCCTCCACCTGCCCTGGTCACTCCCTGCACTGTGCCTTCAGGGGAAGTTGGGTCACCTGAGATGAGCCCAGGACTGCACCCGCTGCCCCACCTATGGCTCCCTGGCCCAGGCGCTCTGAAGGGCTCACAGCTGAGCCTGGCCCTGCCCAAGGCCCGTGCGCAAATGCACACGCAAAGCACTCTGCCGACTTCTCTCGACTGTTTGCAGACCTCACAGCTGGGAAACAGCAATGGACAGCATCCCAAGAGGGACAGCCGGGGGCGGGCGGGGCGATTTCAGGCAGGTCAGCATGACTTCAGCGCTGAGTCCAGGAGGGGGAGATCTGTGGTCACACACAAGGGGCAGGAAGAGGCCCAAGGTCATCCTGTCTGGGGACTGCGTGGTGTGATTCATAAGGTCCAGGTGGCTCCTAAGGAATGCCTCAGTGGATCTGGGAGTGTGGCTAGGGATTAGAGAGCACATCCTACCAGGCAGAAAGTTCTGGACTTGCCTAGGAGGAAGGGGGCTCAGCTACTTAGCCCTTTCCCTCCCCAGAGGGTCACACCAAAACCAGGGCCTGGGTTAGTCTGGGACTTGTAGGGCCAGCTGGATATGGAGCTGACCTGTCCCCATCCTGTTCCTGGGGACAGCTGCAGCACAGGCTGCCGCACCCAGCCCCCACTTGTCATATGCGCTATTTCCATCTCTTGGGACAGATGGCAGGAAGCAGTGGTGGGTGTTGCGTTGTGCAGGCCCCAGGATTTGGGCGGGGGGGCTGGGATGTGGGCCAGATGTGGACCAGGGAGCTCGTCTTATCAGGGGAAGCTGAGGCTGTCTCATGTCCCTGCAGCCGTGGGCGTGCACACACGTGCCTAAGCACATGCACGTGTGCACACGCGCCTTCCTGGGTGGCTCTGAGTACTGGGACAGAAGAAGGGAGAACCAAGCTGTTCTGGTCATGTCTCATGACTGCCAGTCTACCTGGGCAAAGCTCCCCTGCTCTGACCACGGGGGCACCATTACCCTGGGAAGGCCTGAGCTGCTCGCTGACGATGCCTCTCTCACGTTGCCTGTCCTGTGCTTTATGCAGAAATCAAAAAATAATGACATTGTTATTCCCAGCACTTATGGAGCTTTTGCTCTGCACCAGGGCCCAGGCTGTGTGGGTTGGTAGAAGGCCTTTTTCTCCTATGGGGTTGGTGACACCCCTCCCGCCACCGCCAATGACATCCATGGCACAGAGAGGCTGATGACTTGTCTGAGGATACACGGCTAATGTGGGAAGGCTGGGCCCAGGTCTGCCTGGTGCAAAGTCACGGCTAGGAGCTGACAGTACAGCCGTCCTGCCTGCCTGGGCCTTCTGATAGGGGGTGAGTACCGGGGCATAGTGAGGGCCAGTGGGCATGGGCACTCCCAGGCCCCGCTGCCTGGCATGGGCCCTGACCCCAGCAGGGGGCTGGCAGAGGCTGTGAGCAGATTTTAGGTTCTGATGGAGGGGCAGCGGCCTTGGAGGGCCTGGCCTGGCCAGTTCACAGGGCAGAGTCAGGGCTGGAAGCAGATAGCCTGGGGCTGCAGCCTGGGTGTCCAATGCATCTGGACACCAGGGCTGGGCACAGGGACAGAGGACTGGCTCTACCCCAGAGGGGTAGCTTCAGGCACAGCCGGATGGAGGCATCTGGGCAGCAAGCTGAGGCAGCAAGTCAGAGGGCAGAGGCCAGGCCAGCTGGAGGGGGACAGACCCCTCTCCCCTCTGCCGAGCCCAGCTGTTCCCACTGCAGCTCTGGCACCTTAGATTTCTGCTGCCATGTGGCTGCTCGGTGGAGTTCTAGGCTGTGGGTTGCTTCCAGCTGACAGCTGCACCTGCTCCGAGGGAGCATCAGCCGGCAGGGGACAGAGCCTTAGGCCTGTGACTCACCCACTTCCGGTCCCCTCTGGGGCACTGGCAAGGCAGATGTGCCAGCCTCGGTCCCCAGCCCTTGGAGGCCACTTATCCCTCTCACAGGATGCATGTGGGACTGTCCCCTTGTGAATCCCACAGAGGCCTGGGTTGAGGACGGGAGGGCCCTCATACCAGCCTGAGTCAGAAAAGCAGGATTTTGCTTTTGCAGGACAATGCTAAAGAAAGAGAACCTGAATTCAAAACCTCAGGTCCTTTCCTTTATACTTCTTCTTCTTCTTCTTCTTTTTTTTTTTTTTTTAATACTTCAGATCCACAGCCAGAAAGGGGAGGTTTCAGGTTCATGGTGATGTGGCTAATGCAGGGGACATGGCTATGTCACTCACTAGCAGGTTTCAAGGTGCACTGGGCCACCCCATTGTCTGCTGGTCAGAGGTATAGTCCCTTTCCCTGAAGTCCTTTCCCATCCTCAGGACCTGAGCTTCAGGACAAAACAGAGCAGTGATAACACTGTTCTTGCAATCTTGGCCAGGCCTCTACTTACTCATCTGTAAAGTGGGGACAAGAGAGAGAAACCTCACAGGTTGCATGAGGGCCAGGAGGTACGGCAGAGAATAACAGGGCACTTTAGGGTCCCACTCTCAGCCCAGCCTCTCTCTGTCCCTCTGACTCCAGCTGGAGCACAGGTGCACTCCTCTCCCACCCCAACCCAGCTCTCAGACATGGTCTTGGAAATAGGGGAGCAAATTAGGGTATGTCTCCAGCAAGCATCCTCAAGGAGAAGTTGTGAGAGGGGGAGACACCACCCTGGAAGCCTCAGGCAGCAGCCCTGCTCAGCACAGCATGTCAGGGCTGTGAGGTCCTTCCTGAGGCCCCTGGAGTGGAGCTCAGGGAGGCTGGGGCAGTGCCCACCTGTAGGGTCCTTAGTGCTGGTGTAGGACCTTGTGGTTGCTTCCCCTGAGACTGCTGCTCCTGCCTGGCTGGGCATGGAGAGGTATGGTCCTCTGCATCCCCGGCCAGGGCGGACACCAGCAGGCCATAGGGATGGGCGCGTAAAGACTGAGGGCCACAGGCTCCATTGTGGTAGTGGCCAAAAGCAGGACCAGGTCACCCGTGGCCTCAGGATACTTGCTCTTCCATCTGGCTCCCAGGTGAGCCCTGACAACAAGCTCCCAAGAAGAGGTGAGGGAAGGGGGACTGTCCTTCACTGGGTGGGGAGAGCTAGGGACAGCCAGGGCCATGCTTCGTGTCTCCAGTTGGGTGCTGTTGCAGGGCGCACGCCACCGTGGCTGCGTGGCACATGCTCGCGACAAAGCCTGTGGGTGTGCGTGGCCAGCGCCAGCTTGGCGTGGATGCAGTGAGCACACGGCACCAGCCTGGGATACAGTGTTGCTTCTGTGCTTCTTCCTGCCTGCCTGGGAGACTTGTGACGGGAGACACAGCACCTCCAAGGACCAGGTGTCGCCACCCCTGCTGGTCCTGGCGTCCCTGGGACACAGAGCTGGCCAGGTTGAGGGATGCAGAAGGCGACCACGAGCCCTCTCTGGCTGCTTGACCTCATACATAAGGGGCAGGGAGCCGTCTCCAGGGAGGGGAGACTGACGCCAGCTCAAGATCTAGTCTCTCGCCCAAGACCCTGCTTTTGTTTGGGTCCCTTGCCCTTTCTTTTCTCTCTCTCTCTTGCTGCTTGCTTGCGCTGGCTGCCCTTCCAGTAGCCAGGCTGGACCCTAAGATGACCTCAAGGGTGGGAGTCAGTAAGAAAGACAGCGAGAGCCCCAGTCCTCCATTGCTTCCCTCCGGACTTGTGCGCGAGGGAACATGCAACAAACAGCGCCCGTCCCAGCCACCGTAACTCGGGGTGTTCTGCTCTGAGTACCGGATCCCAGTACTTCTTCCAAAGCACGATTGTCCTGGACACGTGAGCAGTTCACAGGGCATGGGGCCAGCTTTTCTTTTTTTTTTTTTTTATTTTAGGGAAGAGTCTATAGGGTGTTCAGGGTCTCACTACTAGATTGGACTCGTAGTAATCTGTCTCTTTATAGCCTAGCAAGAGCTGGGATTACAGGCATGTGCCGCCACGCCCAGTCTCTTAATTGCTGTCTCAGGGCGCCCTGGGGGCGGGGCCAGCACAGCAGGTATGGAGATCGAACTCCCAGCCCGGCATCTGCTAGCAGGTGCTTTAATTCACGGCGCTATTTGAGGCCAGCCTTCCAAAGGGCAGTTTCTGTTGGTTTTCATTCCTTCTGCCCTTCTCATGCTGCTTTTCTTGAACTCTGCTGCGGTGGGCTTCTATCCTCCTCCTTGGCGCCTCCCAACAGCCCATGTACAGAGAAGAGTGCTTAGGCGTCTCCCAGCCCTTCTCGCAGACAGGGGATTCCTTGGCCACTTGGGGGATCAATTCCGAGATGCATCCACGGGCTGACCAGCAGGCAGAAGGCACGCTGAGTGCCCTGGTCTCCCCCACCCTCAGGCAGTGGTGGCTCGGGATCACGCGGGCCCCTACCCCAGAGCCCAGCTCCCGCTCCTTGGTCAGGTTTGCCTTCCACGTGCACCTAAAGCCTTTTCCGCCCAGAGCGCCCCAGGAGTCCAGCATCCCTGCCAGGACTCCCTGACACTCACGGTTCCAAAAGTCACCTTAGAAGGCACAGCAGGAGATGGGGCAAAGCAAAAGACCCTCCCAGCAATGGCAAAAACCAGGAGGAGCCTTGTCCAGAGCCACCTCCGAAGCCCCGTCCCATCCCCTCTGTCCCGGACTAGTGCCCGCGTGCCGGCCCGCACGCCCGCCCGTGCCTACCTTTGCCCGCTGCATGCTGGGTGCCGCACAGAATGGTGGCCCGTGTCCCCACTTCGCAGTCGGAGCGGATGGGACTGCCCGGCTCCGCTGGCAGCTGCCTCATGTTTGCGCGGACCAGATGTAACTGTCTCCTGGCTTCTCCCCCGCCCCTGCCCACTCCTTCCACCCTCCCTCTGCGCCGCTCCAGCTGCTCCACCCCTGCTGCCCTTGTCTCCTCTCCTCTCCCTCCCCCTCCTCTCTCTCCCTCTCTGTCTGTCTCTCTCCCTCTCGCTCCTCCTTTCCTCTCTCTCTCTCTCTCTCTCTCTCTCTCTCTCTCTCTCTCTCTCTCTCTCTCCTACTTGTGGCTGTCTCAAGCCTTTGCAGCCCCAGTCCCCTGCTGTCTCTGCTTCCCAGTCCTGTTCTGCAGTCACCCTGTCCCGCCCTCCTTTCTGGGGCTCCCCTGCCCTTGTTTCTCTGCACCCCTGCTGTCCCCTCCTCTCTAACATGTGCACTGTGCCCCCCAAGCCTTGGTGGGTGGAGGCAGTACTGGGAGCAGGGACACCCAACAGGAGATGCCACCTTCTGGACTCCAGATATGTGGTCCCAGGTGCCTGAGAGTCCCAGGGCATGCCCAGCCCTCGAGGTTGAGATGTTAGGCCGTGTCTCCAGTATTTTCTGTCAGGGATTACAGCTCCAGGCACTGGCCCCAGATGGCTCCATAGATGAGGAAAGAGTGACCACCAAAGGGGCCACAGCACCCGCCTGACACTCAGGGCTCCTGCCGCTCTTCTTTTGTCTGCCCCTCCCCACCATCTCTCCCCACACTGGGAACTGAACCTGGGCCTTCAAGCTGAACTACATCCTGAGCTCTTTTATTAAATTTTTATTTCGAGACACTGTGTCACCAAGTCACTAAATTGCCCAAGCTGGGCTCAGACTTGCTCCTCCTGCCTCAGTGTCCCCCCCAAATGACCCCCATCACGGTAGGGGACTCTGCCCCAAGACATAAGCCCTTTGCACTTGCTGGGTGCCATTGCACCTGCCTGACTCTGGGCTTGGAACCACGTCCAAGACAGCCAAGGGACCCCCAACTTCTGGGGTGCGCCTTGCCCCTTGAGAACATCTTTATGGGCCTGAGGGAAGCCACCTGGAAGCCAAGTGCCTGACACCTCTGCCAAGTTTCCCTTTTCAGTGCCCTGGGGAGCCAGCCTATGCCAGCAGTTCCCATGGAAACAGAGTCTGTGATGCCCCCTCCTGTGCAGTGTGCACAAAAGCCTTTGCATGGCCTCCCCACCCCCAGCTTTCAGATTCCGGGAGAAGGAAGCTGTGGGGAGCTGTGGACCCTCCAGGCGAGGGATCAGCCCCAGCATCCGGTGGGCGAGGCTTCAGAACACCAGGGGCCTTTCATGGTGTGAGCGGCTCTGCAGACCCTGGCTCCCTGTCTGCAGCTGTGCCCGGAAGAAAGGAGAGCAGACCCTCTCTCATAGCCACCAGACCAGAGTCATGGTTCCTGGAAGCCCACTGACCTTCCATCGGGGGTGGGAGGGTGCGGATGGGGCAGCTTGCCTCCCTGGGCTCCGTTCCTTGAGCATTCTGAGTCCTCAGGTGGCCTCAGGAGAAAAGCACCATTACCCCACTCCTTAGTGATAAGGGGAGTTAAAGCCTCTGCCCCGTCCTTAGGACCAAGTCACGGTGGGTGAGACGTGCCTGACTGTATGCCTCGCACATCAGCTGTGATGTCTGCTTTTCCCATGGCACAGGGCAGGCTGGGCACAGCTCAAGGTATGCCCGAGGAGGCAGGACCAGAGCCACTTAGCACAGGCCAGCTGCCCTTTGGACGGTCACTGTGCCCCTGCTCGGCACACTCGCTGAAGTGCCATTCCTCTGAGGTACTTTTTTTTTTTGGAATTAACAAGCTGCAAAGAACAGGCTTATGATAACTGCTCACCCTGCTGGGTCACTAGGCCTTGGAAGTGTCCTCTGCACCCAGATGGGTGCCTGACAGGACCCACGTGCCACCTGCTGCTTCCTCCCTGGCCTCCCTCTCAGGAGCCTCTCCAGGGCCCCAGGCACTTCCAGGTCCCCAGCCGAGCAAGGCTGTCCTGTGGGCTCCTGGAGGCTGTGCTGTGGGCGCCTGGGCATCAGGCAGCCTCCCCCAAGAGGGCCTTGGCATTTCACAAGAGTCTTTGGAGGCGTGTTGGATCCAAAAAAGGTCAAGGAAGGCAGGCTGCAGGAGGCCTGCATGCTGAAGCCGACTGCTTCAGCCAGATGGATCTCAGCTGTCTTCCTCACAAGGCCAGAGCTGAGGGGTTGAGGGGAGTCTGGAGTGGAAAGCGAAGGCGTGGGTTCAAGCTGGGCTCTGCCACCCCCACCTGTGAATCTTGGGGTCTTTGAGAACTTCTTCCATTCCTGCTCCTGGCCTCAACTCCAGGTCCAAGTTCAAATCCCTTCTCCCCAGGCCCCAGCCCCAGCTCTGTGCCCCAAGACCTTTATCTTTTCCTTGGGGCCCTTTCTTTTGTTGAGAGACACAAACAGACACAGAGATAGAGAGGAAGATGGAGACACAGACAGAGAGAGAGAGACCCCATGCCCATAGGCCCCTACCTGCAAGAGCCCCTCTCAGGTGAAGGTGGGCCCTCATGCGTGGAGCCCCTCCTCACAGGCATTCCAAAAATGTCTGTTGCCCACCAAAGCCTTGGTCTGGGTGTCACAAAACTCCCGAGGGTCAGGGAGGTGGAGCTGGGGTAGCTGTGAAGCTGAAGCCACCTGGGGCAGCTTTCATGGTACCTTTTGCCAGCCTCAAGCTCCCTGCGCTCCTGCTCACCAGCCTCAGAGGACCCTCCCAGCTTAGGACCCTTCTCTACCAGTGCCATACAATGGTCAGCTCAATGCCAAGCCACTCATCATCACCTCTCCTCTGGGGTCTGTGAGCCTGGCTGGTGGGAGTGACTGCTGGGTGGGCTGAGGGGTCAGACTCCAGCTGAGCTGCTCTCTGCCATGGTGGGGCTGAAGTCTCCTTCTCCTGTGGGCAGCTCCTAGGGCCTCTGAGCACAGCCCTTGCCAGGAGCCACCCCCTGTTCCGTGCCCCTAGCTGGAGAATTTCTCTTTGGGGAGCCAAGGACTCCCAACACCCAGTGACCAGCCCAGGTCTCTCGGCTGAGGTCTGTTCCCTCAGGATGGCCTCCTGACACTGGGCCCAAGGGATCCCCTGCGACTCCCTCCCGGAGGAGGCCTCATTGGGGCTGTCAGCCCTCCCTTAGTTCTTCCACCAAAGCAGCCAGTCAGCTTTTACAGGAGGAAGGGGCCTCGGCATCCGCCCACAGGATTCCCCAGACCACAGAGGGCTCGGTGGAGCTCTCAGAAAAGCCCCCATCCCTCTGGCTGGCTGTGGGGGAGGCACCGCCCACTTCCTCTGCCCGAATCCCCCTCCTCTACAGTCCAGGTGTGGCATGGACTGTCGCTACCTGCAGTGGACCCCTTTCAGCCAGTACTGCCCTTTCCACTCAGCCCACTCCAGAATTTGCATAAACTCATGTAAAGCCTGCTTCCTGGTTTATGCCTACAGCTCAGGACGCTATCAGCACTGTCACTGTCACGCTGTCCTCGCTCTACCGTGTGCCTCCCCCTCACACCTGAGCCAGCCAGAGCCACCTTGCCCACCTACCTGGGATCTCAGATGCCCTGGCCTGGGTGGTGTTTTTTGGGCAGAATCTGCCACAGGCCCTTGCACGGGGTGGCCAAATGGAGCATCTGGCAGAACTCCCAGGGCCTCCAATCTGTCATCCCTCCTGCCACAAGGACAGCAAGGACATCTGGTCAAGTCTCCCTGGAGACAAGGCCCCCCTCTAGCGTGCTCACAGAGAATGGAGACTGCTGGCTCATCCAGGAGGAAATCTCGAGGGCCAGCACCTGGAGCCTGAATCCAACTCAGGTGACCTTGAGCCTGACCGGCATCTTCCAGAAGCTTCATCAGCTCGATCCTAGATGAAAACCCACTTCCTTCAGAGGCTGTCATGGTAACAGACAAGACTGTGACCACAAAGGGACTGTTTTCATGTGAAGTAGTGTTAGTATTGGAGGATCCCAGAATTTCAAATCCCAGGAAACAGGCGATGCACTTTTCTCTATGGCTATTCCTGTCCCTTTGTCAACTGCCAGCATCAACCTCACCTTGCGACGACCAGTACTGACAGCAGTGCTTTCCCAGCGAAGCTCCTTGGTGAAGCCAGTGTTCAGTGTGCCAGGCCCAGGTTTCTGGATATTA
The DNA here is from genome assembly GCA_004027165.1 of Ctenomys sociabilis. Taxonomy (NCBI): domain Eukaryota; kingdom Metazoa; phylum Chordata; class Mammalia; order Rodentia; family Ctenomyidae; genus Ctenomys; species Ctenomys sociabilis. Next base: position 6,846 of record PVKA01006115.1, on the reverse strand, counting down.
AATATCTCAAAAATTCACAGGAGGGAGAACGAAGTCACTTTTAATGACCGCTACTTCTGTTAATGGTGAACTAGGTAATTTGGATCAAGTTCCCAGCTCAACACAATTGTAAAAACCACTCAAAATCAGTGTGTGCAGGCACACATAAGAACATGTTTTGAGCAGCTTTTTAACAGTCACAATATATATATATATACTTATAAATATATGTACAAATATAAATGTATATATATATGGTATCAAGGCATAACCAAAGTTAATAATCAGAATAAATATTATATATACACAAATATACACATATAATATAGATACACATAATATATGTTATATATACATATATATGGTATCAGGAAGCCAACAAACCAAGAAAAAAATCCACAAGGCCAATATGCAAGCCATGAACCTGGCTCTTGGGTGATTTTCTCCCTAGGGGCTTCTGCTGCTCCTACCAAATACTGCAACAAAGCTTTTAATCCACCAAAAAAAAAAAAAGAACCTCTGGGCTGATCCCAGGACTGCCAAGAGGGAGGCCAACCTGCCATGACTCGGTTGGGTCCCAGGGCCACGCGAATGAACTGCAGGTAGACTGGCCCGCAAAGGCTCTGGTGTCGGCTCGCTCCCTGCAATATGTTAAACTAATTCCCCTTTGTTGGGTCCCCAGCCACTTGCCAGAAACACATGTGCTCCGCGCAGGAAGATCACCCTTTCACTCAGACTGTTCCAATGAGTTTCCAGATGCGACGATTTCCCCAACGCAATCAAAACTGCCAAGGATGTGAGAATTCAGATACAACTCGCGAAAACCAAGGGAGCCAGCGCTGCCAGCTGTAGAGCCGCAGGGGCTCTGCTGGCGGGAGCGACTGAGCGCTTCCAGTTGTGTAGGTTCGCGGTACAGCGCTTGCCTAGCGCGCAAGAAGGCCTGGTCCCAGGCCCTACACCACGATAAAATTGTAAAACACGATATGATACCATGCTTAATATGCTCAAATAGATATAAAATAAGACAGGCAATTCAGAGAGAGCTGAACACATTCTTTAATTATGTCTGTTTCATTTGTTTTGATCTCATCAGTTGCATGTTAATACTCAGCGTGCTCCTGCCTCTGCCCAAGCTGACCGCTGAGTAACAAGCAAAACCACACCGACCCCCCAACCTCTGGGTAAAACCAAAACGAGTCCCCTGCGTGGCCGTCAAGGGTCCCTGGGTGAGCATGTGCTGGCCACAGTGACCACACGGTCTGCCCACACCACCCTAGTTTCCAACAGCAGCTGTGTCACTGGTTTATAAAATACAGTGAGACCCCCTCCAGCACTCAGCAGACCACATCATCCTCAAGGGCTGTGGCCTTGGGACAGGGGCCACCTCCCCTTCCCCTTGTCCCTGCACGGACCCTAGCTCCGCCTTGGCCAGTGCAGTCACGCGGCTCCCATTTCCTTGCTGTGCCTTTGTTCCCTCCAGAGGACCTCTCATTTGTTATATTTCATTATCATAACCTGATATCGAGGTTCTGACTCTTCTATCTTATAAAAGGAGAGGCTGGGTTGAGGGGAGCTGGGTAATGTGTTCAAGGCATCCAGCAAGCAGTGTCACAGACAGGTTTTGAACTCGGGTCTGCCTGCTCCTACCAGCAACCTCCTGTCCAGGCACTGAGCCCTATCTCCAGGTTTTCAGGGTATCCCTGGATGCCCACAAAGATATGGACTCAACAATAGCTAGGTGCAGAGTTCTAGTCTGGGAGGGCTGGCTTTAAGGACCCCTAAAACAAAGCTTAGGAAAGCAAGGACATGCAACCTTTTGGGGATCCCAGGCTGTGGCCCCACTGTAGCTCAGGTTCCAGTCCCTCCCTGGGAACCAGTACTCAGAGATGGCCTGAGGACAGCAGACAGATGGCTCAGCCCTCAGACAACCTCCCACCCCCTGGGGGCCAGCAAGTCCGAGATGGGGCAGTGGAGGGCTTGAGACCTTGAGGCGGAGACCACACCCAGCCCAGTCCAGGGCCGTGCCTGCTTGGCAGGTTTATCTGCTGAGCTGGCTGGGCAGGGGGAGTCCCTGGAGGAGCAGTGGTGGGGCTGGGGGCAGGGTGAAGAGTGGACAGGGAGGAGGGACTTCCTTGGAAGGAAGAAGGAAGGGGCTGGGAGAGGCTAGGAGGAAAGCTGAGGCAGGTGGAAGGCCAGATGGGAAAAAAGAGCAAAGAGCTTGGAAGGGAGCAGGGGGAGTGCTGATGGGGACAGGGCTGGACGGGGCAGGCCCGGGGGCTGGAGAAGGGGTCCCAGCAGGCAGGGGACAGGCCCTTCCTGGTGCTGGGAGAGGGCAGCAAGGGGGACAGGTGCAGGACACCTAGAGAAGCTGTTGTCCTGTGGCTCAGCAAAAGTGAGAATGAATGAAGCGGGTTATGAGCAGAAAGAACAGAAAGGGGACAGGTGTGGGGTGACAGCCGCACTGGGGAGTGGTCTGGGCGGGAGCCCTGCTCCAGGTCTGCCACAGTGCTTCAGGAGTCCGCTGGTCCAGGCCGAGTGGAGGGGACAGGCAGCCCAAGGGAGCACCTTGCCTTGCTGTTAATTAAGAAGGAAGCAAATGGGGTGTGGGTGGGGTCAGGGCTTGTCCTCTCAGTCCCACTGCTGGGTGGGCCACACCCAGATCCTTCTTATCCCAGCCTTTCTGTCCCCACTGCCTCCATCCCAGGCCTGGAGGCATTGTGGGTAGGGGGAAGACTTACGCAGGGTCCTAGAGCTTCAGGGAAGTGACCCGGGGGATGTGGAAGAGCTGAGTCTCCTCTGAGCTGGTGGAGCTGGAGCATCACAGGATGGAGGTGAATCCCCAGCACAGACCTCTGCCCACCTCGGGGACAAAGCCGGGAGAGAGTCCGGCAGACTGTCCCCGGGCGTGGGTATTGCGGCAAAGGGACAGAGCAGACATATGGGACAATTTCCAGGCCAGAGAATGTGCCTCGCTAAGGCTCAGACAGAGCCTTCTCTGCCCAGAAAGTTTCGGGACAGGGTAGAGAGGACCTGGGCCTGGTGGTGCTGGATTCCATTCCGGGCTCCCGGTGGGTGCCCCTGGTCCTAGCAGCCCCTCACCTGAGCCGTTTCCGGATGGGGCGGAAGTACTTGGAGGTCTTGACAGCAAAGATGATGCTGGGGATGAGGAAGAAGGTGCACCAGCCCAGGCAGAACCAGAAGGCGTTCTGGAAGGAGCAGGGGGTCAGCACAGCTGGCCAGGCAGAGCCCCCTCCCCAGCCTGCCCTGTGCCCGCAGCCCCCACCTCAGAATCAGTGTAAGGCGGAGAAGCAGTCATCAGAGCCAGTGACACTCACCCAGGGGTCAGCCATCATGTCACACAAGATCACGTGGCCATTGTCCAGGGCTGCGGAGAAGGGTTGGCAGGTGGCAATGTGCTGAGTCACCTGTGGTGCCAACAGGAGACAGGTATACGTCGGTGTGCTCGGACCACAGGTGTGCACCCCAGATTGAGAGGGAGAGGCTGACAAGGACACAGCTACAGTCCTCTGCACACTTGGACAGGCACGTAAACACGGGGATACAGACACGTGGGGAGAGAGAACACTCCTGGGGTCTGCTCCTGCGCCCACCACTGTACCCCACAGAACAGGGGCAGCATGCACGTGTGCGCATGTCCTCAGGCACTTTGCACCCACATCACACCCAGACACTGAAGGCTAAGTCACACTCCCTGAGACCCTAGGGGGTGCCCAGTCAGCTTGCAGAAGTGTGGTCAACTGGGGTCCTCAGGAGAGCACAAGCTGGGCAGGGGTCGAATCACAGAAAAGGGTGGGGACAAAGTCAGGATGGCATGATCCAGAGCGCCATGACCAAGGCAGCTCACACATGGGCCTCAGGGAGCACCTGGGCAGAAGCGGGGTGCAGATGCCAAGTATGACCGTTTGGGTCTGAGCATCCCCAGAGGGCCTCAGGGAACATGATGGGGCAAAGCAGGATGACCAGCTGGTCCACAGGTGGGCCAGGCAGGGCATGAGCCCCCAACTCACCTCCTCTTTCACCCACGCCACATACTGGGAGAAGTAGCCCATCTCCCGGGTCAGGAAACACTTGCTTGCCTGCAGGAGAGGGAAACTGGAGCTGGCAGAGGTCCCAGAAGCCTCCTCCATGCCCTCATATCTAGTGTCATTGGCTAGGCTGGCTTTTGGGACTCACTGTGAGGGAATGGATGGAGAAGCCCATGGCAGAGGCGCTGTCCCTCTGGCCCCACAACAGTCCCTGTCTCCCCCACCCCACTCACATTCTGGATGATGTGGTTGGCCAGTGCTGGCAGCTCTGCTTTCAGGGAGGTGACATTGTGTAGGATGGCTGAGGTCTCCCACTGCAGGAAGTAAGAGCCCTAGCTCAGTGCCCTGCTAAGGAAGCAGCATTTCATCTATCTACCCATCTACCCATCCTCTACCTATTTATCCTCCATCCAGCCATGCATCCATCCATCATCCATCCTTCATCTATCATCCATCCATCCATCCATCCAACCATCCATTCATGCATATAGCATATGATGCATATTTAAGAGCCAGAGATCCATGGTCCTCAAGAGGCTGCCCACCCAGCCCTACCTTCTTCTCATCCCCACCCTCAGTCTCTAGAGGGATGAGACACAGCCTACAAGGTCCATAGATAGCTGGGTCCCCACTTACTTTCTCCCTCTGCTGCCCACCTATTCCACCCCACTGTCCCCAACTCAGCAGCCACCTGGAGGCTTGGAGCAGAGGACTCCAGGGCCCTGATGCTGAGGTTGAGCTTGACCTATGAGGAGAGATTCAGACTAGTTAGGGGGAGGGGTGGAGAGGGAAGGCTTGGAGAATCTCTCTCCTTCTTTGTCCTCTTTCCCAAACAGCAGGCTCCCTGAGCACCCAAACTTACCACCAGGTTCTGCTGGGGGATGACCTGCTCCTGGGAGAGGTTTCGGAGCCCCCTGGCCTCCTCTTGTAGCCGCTGCCCCAGCACAGAATTGCCCTGAGGGCCAACAGAGATTAGAATGGCCCCACCCCAAGAAGCTGGACTTTTCCAGGGGAGCCTTGACCTGGCCTCTTGGCGGCATATAGTGAGGGAAGGGAGGAAACTGCTAGGCCCAGAAGCAGAAAGCCAAAGCCTCCTGAAGCTTCAACCCAAGCCTAATTTCTAAGTCTGCCCCCTCAGTCAGCCACGGACACCAAAGGGAGCCACAGTGGCATTGAAGCTGAGGAAAGGTGGCAGGAGGCTCTCTGGGATGCCTTAGTGAGAAGGTTACAAACTAGATAACTGTAAATGTGCAATGCAGTTTCTTCCCGTGAGACAGCTGTCATAGCCGATCCATCACAACATGTGGATTCCACACCTGGTGCACATGGCACTGCTTGCCCAGCCATGTGACATCAAACCAGTCCCTTGGGCTGATCTGAGGTGGAGGAGAGCCTACTTTACAGACAACAAAGTGGCCGCCCAGCCACCTGATGGCAGGTCTTGAGTCAGAATGATGTGGCAAAACCCTCAAGCACAGCGGAGGGTTGGAAGCCTTAGCACTGGTGGAGGCTCTGGTCCCTGCCTCTGCCCTAGCACTCCCCAGCCCAAGCCTCAGGCCCAGGCCCGACTGCTGCCTGCCCTGGGGGTTCCTGCTCCTTCTCACCTGAGCCTGGGCCAGTCCTGCCAGCTCCTGGGCCAGCTGCTCCACGTCAATCTTCACCACAGGCTTCTGGATCTGAGGGGGGATGGGAAAGGTTAGCAGGACCGATCTTGTGCCCCCGTGGCCTCTGAATTCCTGCCCTTGCCAGACACGACCTGTACCAGCTAAGTCTGCTGTGCTGCATCAGCCACAGTGGATTTGACCTAGAGCTGCAAAACATTTCAGACATCTTGGGGGGGGGGGGGATGGCCAAAAGACAGGCGCCCTCTGGTGTGAAGAGAGGAAGAGGCATTCCCACCCACATTCTGGGCAGCAGTGGGTTCAGGACCACGAACAGCGACATGGATTGTTGGGTTGGGGACAAAGGTCAACAGGGCTGTGGTCTGGGCACACTTCCAAGAGGAAGCGGTCTCAGAAGGGAAGGCCAAGTGCTAGGAGAAGGCAAGGCCCATGCCAGCGCCTCTGTGGCCCCTGTATGTTGTCCCAACCCTGCTAGGGCACCCAGGATTCCTCTGCTGACCTGAACAAGAAAGTCTTGGTAGCTGATGCTTTCCACTCCACTTGTCCGCAGGGCCTCCAGGTCCTGATAGGCCTCTGGGCTGAGCAGGTCCAGGTTCTTCATGTCCACTTTCAAGCTCTTCAGGTCCCACTGCAGCTTCTTGGCATACTGGGAGGAGGCAACAGAGGAGAAGGACATGCCCAGTTGTTGATCTAAAGCCCAGACACTGCCCTAAGTGAGAGGTCCTCAGGGCTTCCTTCTCTGAATGCCCCACACCCTGGGAGGTTCCCAGCAGGCTTCTGCTCCTAGGGTCACCACCCCTAAGACCCAGTCTTCCTGTAGCACCCAGATGGCTACTGGGCTGCCACAGAGATCCTTCCTGGCTACCTACTATAAAGCAGATGTCCTGGCTCCTCCTTATCACTCTCTGGTGTGAAGGTCCTAGTACCTTCATAATCAGGGCCCTGGAGTCCTCTGTTCCAGCCTCAGCTTACTTCTTTGTGTCCTTGTTCATCACCATCAGCACCATAGCTGTGCAACCTTGCCTGCCTGTTCTTCCTCAATCCTCAGCATTTAGCGGAGGCTCTTGTGATGGTACAAGTTTGTGTATGAATGGATGGATAATGGATGGATGATGATGGATGGATGGATGGGTGGATGGATGGAGGGATGATGGATGGATGGATGATGGATGGATGATGGATGGATGGATGGATGATGG
>PVKA01006114.1:0-85700 GCA_004027165.1 Ctenomys sociabilis | reverse complement strand
TTTTGTCCTATTTTGAATACTTTTGTTGGGAGGGATCTTCGAGCTCTGTTCGAAAGAAAGACATTTTGAGCAGAAAGTTTGCTCTCTTTGGGAGACTGATTTGTGGTCCACTTAATAAGGACGCACCAGATCTGAGGTTAAGCCGACGTCTGTGCTAAGCTAAGCTTAGTTCTTGAGTTCCGGTGGCACCACAATTTGTATTTGTGTGTGTGTGTGTGTGTGTGTGTGTGTGTGTGTGTGTGTATGTGTGTGTGTGTGTGTGTGTGTGTGTGTGTTTGCTTTCTTCTGCGCGGTTCTAGTGAGAGTTGCTTGAGCTAAGCATCACTGATACTGCTCAGTAATGCTTAAATGCCTTTCACCTTGGTGCAGGCAATTGGTCCTCAGCGTTCCTACTACCCATATACTGTAAATGAAACCAGCCCTAGTTGTTACGTGAGAGAGAAATCCTGTACAAGCAAGTCACCTTGGTCTTTCTTCCGAGCTGAAACTATTGTGGTGTATGCATCCGGGGCCACTCAGGAAGTTTGGTGATGGCGCCAAGAAGCTTTTTTTAAAATCCCACATTTTGCTCTGGGCTGCTAGAATGACCTTGAGAAGTTCTTTTTCTCTAGATCAGTCACAATATTTTGTAATGCTTTCTAGCCTGTGATGGCAGCTGTGGTTTTCTCATGATTACCATCAATTTAAGGATATTTTTCAACATAGAATAAGCTTTAGACTCAAAATTGAAGTTTGACCCTTCTAAAGTGCCTGTCAAGCACATTTGAGCAATACTTATTATGCAATATTTTATTTTATTCAGAATGAAATTATTACTACTGTTTAATTCAGTGAGCGCTTAATGTGCATTGTTCATATTTTGGATTCTGGATTGTTCTGGAAGTCCACTATTCTCTTTGTAATGCTTAGAGGATGTGTTTGAAAAGGTGAAGACAGTGTTCATCTTTAAAATATTGAAACTGTTGTGTTGATGCTTATTTTGTAGGTGCCTCTTTTTGTTTAATGCTTTCTTTTTGCAGATTCTTGGAAATAAAGATTAATTACTGGGTGTTTATTTTTTGAGCTCTTTGACTATAAGTTTTGAATTTACTTCATTACTTCACTAATGATTTAGTTCTCCCAGGACAAAAAATGTATTTTTATTTCATATGTGCTAATAAATGTTTGAGATAATGCATGTATAATCTTTTATAAAGTGTGCTTCTATTTTCTGGCTTAAAAATGTAAAACAAAAGTACAAAGGTAATTTTAGGAGTAATTTGGACTGCTGCAGGTTTTGACAATAAATATGTTTTATGACTTTGTGAAACTGGGCTTCATTTATGAAATGATTAAGTTATATTTAGTAATTAATTGCAGTCTTCCTATTTTTTGGTCCTAAAATAGTGTCTAAGTTTTTGAGCACTCTTAGAGCTCAGTGAGTATCCTATACATGATGTCATTTAAATGGTGTCGTACAGAATTCTGTAAGGGGAACCGTAAAAAACCAGTTCTTTGATAAAATGAAAAATTAGTCAAAGTGGAATTTAGCAGTATCTTTGGAATGAAATTGGACGGTTGTCACTCAAATGCCAAATAATTTTTTTAGAAAAAGCACAATAGCTGTTTAAGTTACTCAAGCCTCATTGTTTGTAGAATGACCAGTAAGTTAATTCTTAATATGTTCAAGTAATGGGCCTGTTTTGATGATATTTAGTTCACTGTCTGTTCGGTTCCTCTGCACAGGAAGAAGATAGTGGGCATAACATAAAAGCAGTGCTGTTCGTTTCCTTGTCATATTGTTTAAAACACAGGGAGGGAAAACTTTCACTAAAAATCACAATGGGACCCATCAGGTATTGGAGACTGGGCTGATGGTAAAAGGGCAGTTAACAAAGTTGATAAAACAATCCTTGCTCTTTGAGCCAATAGAAGAGTTTTGTTACTTGTGTAATAACCTGTACACGTGTGTACACATGGGCACATGTATACATCTGGGTTGGCCTGAAAATAAGCAGCCTGTCCTTGCCCTGAGGCAGGCTCATAAAGTCCCTCAGGCATCTTTGACCTTGTTTCTTGGTCTGCCAGTTTGCAAGCTTCCACAATTTGGGTGGGATGGAGGTTTTGGAATGAATCCAGGGAACTACTAAATGGCTTCTTTGAGGAAAGGTGAGAAGATTAAACATTTTGCTACTGAAAGAAGAGATCTCTAGGGGTGACCCAGAAATGATCTTCAAAATACATACACTGGCATTCTCTGGAAATGTGATGGAGTGTTATTGCTCTTCATTGAGGCTGCCACAAAAATTTTGTTAAAATTAGAAAGAAACAATGTTTTACAGCATTTCCCTAGGAATATTGCTATAATCAGAATAGCTTTCCAAGTGTGACTATAGAATTCCCTCCCGGGACATCCTTTCTGTCAGACCATTTATGAATGGATTATTTATCCATGTTTTACATATGTAGGAAGCACTGAAGTATTTGTTCTGCCCCCAACACTGTGTTGAATATTATGGGGAAACAATGAAAAAAAAAAAAACAACAGGTACACAGCTCCTTTACTTCAAAGGTTTTATAGTGTAGTCATGGAGACAGAGATGAAGGCAAATAATACAGTGAAAATGCCAAGGGTGTGGTCCTGAGTATTAAAGGGAACCAGGGGTGTCATTGCACATACAGTTTGTATATAGAGTACTCCAAGTTCTATTTGCACTGGGGATTGAAGAGAAAAATCTGGAATGGGATTATTTGTTGACTTCTTATTAATAAGCCTGTCCTTATGGGCACTGCAGAGTCTTATATGGCCAGGTTTTTTTTTTTTAAACCACCTTCCAGCTGTGTTGTCTGGATATAGAGCTTGAACACACCCTCTTCTTGCCACAGACCTTTTGCATGTGGTGAGCTCTGTGTGCAAAGGCCTCTTGTTATCCCTTTGCCTCATTAACTTTTATTCCCTGGAGATCTGAGTTTAGTCCTGAGTTCTTTTTCTGACCTCCCCGATAAGGTCAATTTTCCACTTGGGGCTCTCAGAGCAGAGCACCTTGTGCTAGTTTTCAGTAGCACCACTGCTGTTATTATGCACCATATACTTAGATTTCTCTCTTAATGTCTGTCTCCCCATCCACATGGTGAGTTCCACAAGGACAAGGACTTAGGTAAATTTGGTCTTCTTTGTATGCCTGAACATCTAGCATAGTGTATGTTCAGTCAGTATTCATCTGGATAAAAGAAGAGTGGATGGAGGGAGGACTAACTTGACCATCAGATTCTGCTCCAACATTTAGTCCTTTGAAGGGACAGATTTCTCCTAACAGATTCCCCAAACACTTAAGTAGTTTAAAACAATAATTTATTTTTGTGTACCAGGCCTTTCTTCTGCTTTGTGTGCTATTATGGGGTCATGTGGTGGCTGGAGGGTTCAGAATAGCCTCACGCATGTGCTTGGCAGGTGGTGCTGGCTCCTGCCTCAGAACTCAGCTAGAGCTTTTGGCAGGGGACTTAGTCTTCCTCCACCTGGACCACAATACGGTCACCTGAGCTCCTTGGTAATGTGGGATCTGGACTGAAAGCAGGAGCATCCCAAGAAGCAAAGGCTACAGCTGCAGGCGCCAAGCTACCATTTGCTACAGTGACATGACATCACTTTTGCATTCTCTGAGTCAAAACAGATCTAAGAGCTCATGCTATTTGAGGGGAAAAGAAAAGAGGCTCTCTTTTGATGGAAGTCATATTTCAAAACAAAATAATAAATCAAATGCAATGTTCATATTATAAATTGAGCAAGTTAAAGGTTATTCCATCTGTATGACAAATTAGAGGAAAATTGTGTGTTCTGTGGATACAAAAAACATACTTGATAAATTTTTCTTTTTCTTTTTTGTGGTACCGGGGGTTGAATTCAGGCTCTTGCACTTTCCAGGCAAGCATTTATTCTACTGAGCCATCTCCCCGGCCCATTGATAAATTTTAAACATTTTACAAGTTAAGAATACAAGAGGCTAGGCATAGTAGTCCGTGCCCAACTTGGTAGGATTGTTTATGTCCAGTTGAGAGAGAGAAACCCTGGGAGAGAGGTGGGAGGAGAGGAAGAGGGAAAGAGGGAGAGAGAGACATAAATCTAATGCAAATTGTAGTCTAAAACCTCTCAAAAACATCACATGGAGCACAGCAACTAGAAATAACATATTCGCCAATCAGTAAATGATTGAATAATAGTGTGTCATCAATAGAGTACTACTTGGTTATTAAAGAAAATACAAAGTGGTTCTGCATGTAATGATAGAGAACTACATTTGAGACATGTACCTGAAATACATTTGAGAGATAAATAAGCTACAGAATGGTAAACAATGAAATTTCATTTAAAAAGAGCTTGCGTGGTGGGCGATATGGTTGTGGCCATGTTTGGAAACTTAGAGGAAGAAATTTCATGTTTTTAAGGTGTGCAGATCAGATGCTCTTTACAATAATTCAATGGACTCACATTGTATTTAGAGATACAGAACATATTCACATTCCAAATTGATACTATAATAAAACAAGTTGGCAGACACATTTTTTGGGTTATAATTTGAGTTCTGGTAACAGGCATGTTTCACTGGCGAAATGTGAATTCATCAACAGAAGGTATCTGCTTTATACATAGCTCTAAGAATAATCATGTGTCTAGAGGTATATATATTTGCAGAATTTATATGTATACTTAGAGAATTTTATAACAGGAAGAGGTTGCAGAAAGAAAACACTTCAATTTTTCACTTTTAGATAAGTACGACAGTTCTAAAGAAAGAAAGGTCATGCCAGTACATAGCAGTAGAATGGAGAAGACCCTGACTCACTACTGTTTTTTTTTTTTTTTTTTTTTTTATCACTACAGTCCATTTATCCCTGAGTAATCAAGACAGAAACACACGCTTATAGTGGGAAGGTACATGAAAGGATGTCTTGGGTGTGTACCTTTTAGACCCTCAATCTCTACAGTTGCTATGTGGAATAAGGCATCAATTGAAGAATCTGGAGTCTGAGTTTTTCCTCATTCCATTGTGAATGTCATTTTTTTGTTTGCATGGTTTATAGTTTACGGAGGATAATTTATTTGTTCCTTTACTTTCTTAGTCATTATATTAGCCAGAATCTAACCAGTCTACCAAACTACTTGAATTTTTATGACTGAGAGACTTTCTAGTGTAGAGACAGTGTTTGGAAGCTAGATCTGAAAGTTAGCCACTGTCAGGTTTAGGCTGAAAGAACAAGGGAAGGAAACTGTTACTGGGGGCCAGGTGCCATAGTCACCTGGCATGAGCTGGAACCATAGGGCACCTGTTTATAGGAATGGAAGACAGAGAAGAAAAGATACAGCCTCTGTTGAAGAAGCCACTTCAGGTGAGGCAATGGGGAGAAATGCCCAGATTTTTCCCTGCTTGCACCTTCCTATCTTCTGCCATTGCCGGAACTCAGGTGATAGTCAGCTGACCTGGGAGCCTAGGAAGGGACCTGAAGACCTACACCAGAGAGACAGGAGGGGCAGGGTGACTATTCATTGGGGGAAGCAGCTGGGACTGACACCACCATTTCATATTTAACTGCTGTATGGAAGGCAATAATGAATCATTTTCATCTGTGAAAAGTGGACTTGTTTTTACTCCATAAATGGAACTTCATGACTAACTGATACAGGCCAGTTACAAGAACTTTAAAGTTCACACTTCTTTGTGATCTTTTTGTGGAATGAATCTTCCCAAATTAAGATATGATAGAGTGAAAAAGAGCTCCATCTGTGCACATCGTGCATTGTTCTTGCTTTGGGCTTGAGTGAGTTGAACTGAATTCATAAAGTAAATTTGAGAACTCTTAATTGCAGCTATGCAGTCGTTTGCTTACCTTTTGAGTCTCTGCTCTTGACATACAGAGTTCCTTAAGTTTCATTTTTGTAGAATAAATAACTATTTGCCCTTTAGTTTTGAGTGGTAAGATTTTGTTAAAACTTAAAAAAACTGATTCAAGCTGTAATTTCTTGGGAAAATAGGAGAAGCTGTGTGGAAACCTAGGCAGAGAACAATGGCTTTCTTCAGCCCCCTTCCCTCATCATTCTTCTTGCTGCTCTAGACAATGTAGTAGTTCCTTAGTATTGAGGAATTACTGTCATCAAGGGGTAAAAGCAGGAGCAGAGCTGAAGACTGTGGAATTCAGTGAGACCACAGAGTGTAGCTGGTTGAAGAAACCAATCTGTCTGCTCCTGGTGAGCCTTCTAACTCAGTGGGTTCACCAGAGCCAGTCCCATCTGGCTGTCACCATTTTTTCTGACTCATTGTCCAACCTCATTCTTCCTCAGAGTTTGGTCCTTTTTGGGTCTCTTTTCTGAAACTCAAATTTGGAACAGAGCATAAACCCTAACCAGAGGGAGCAGCTTGCAGCCCCCTCAGATTCACAAAGACTAGGAAATGGGTGCCAACATGTGTGGGGTGGGCAGGCTGGACCCATTCTGTAGCTCTCAGTTTGTCACCTGCATGCTTTCTTTGCTTGCCCTTTAGTGAAACTTCCTTCCCAGCCTGACTGTGGGTACTAAGAATAGATTATTGGCCTCAAGAACACCAATCCTCTGAGCTAGTCCTTCATTGGGGTCACATTGGTGTGTGCTGAGCTCTGACTCTTCTTCCCATCAAACCCAGTGTCTCAGTGTGTTACACCCATATTTTTCCTGTGGGTCATGGCAAGACAAAGCTTGCAAAAATCCTCATCACATATTCTCTATACCCCTGGAGATTAGAAGACAGTACATTGAAAAGTCTCAAGGAAAGCCACACTTGTCTTCAGCAAAGTGCCATAAAAACATTCTGATGTAAGCAGTTGCTGTTGTCCTGCCTTTGCAGTTTCATGACCTTTTACTTCATGAACCAGGAAAACAGTGCTGTGACATGTAGTACTTTTCATTCTCAAAGAGTAAACCGGATTACACAGAAACACACCAGGAATTTTGCATATATTTAACTATGTATACGGCACACTGGAGGGAGGCACTGACCAGCTTTTTATCACTACAGTAAATACCTGAGATAATTGAAGGCCTACTCAGTGGTAGATTATTGCCCTAGTGTTTGGATCTCCAGCATCATAAGGCAAAAGAAAGTGAGGACAAACAAAGTCTTTTTAGCTCATAGTTTCAGAGCCTGGTCAGCTGGTTCCATTGCTTACAGGCCTCTGGGGAGGCAGCGTGTCGTGATAGCAGTGCAGAGAAGCAAAATCACCAAATGGGATTGAGGCTAAGAGGCTGAAAGGAGAGAGAAAGAAGAAGGGGATGGGTCCCTCTGTGTCCTGCATGGTCATTCCCCTCTTGGCTTATAGACCCTTCTAGGAGGCTGCACCTCTCAGAGGTTCCATGTCTTCCAGTTGTGCCATCCTAGGGATCAGCCTTTAGCACATAGACCTTTGAGAGACATTTATCCTAATCATAGCAGACTAGAAGTAGAAGCTGGAATTAGTGAAAAGGCTAAATTATAGATCCAGTTTTAAGGGAAGAGCTTTATTACTTTCTAATAACAACAGTGACAAGTTGTGTGCTGGCCAACCTACCTTCAGAGTAGTTATCAACAGTTGGCTTGCATATCAACCATGCTTTAGAATCCCTTAAAGATAGTTCAAGGAATGTTTATATGTACTTCTGTAAACTTTCTTGTTTACTTTAATACTTTATAACCTTTCTTATTTTGCACACAAATAGAGTAGAGGTAATTACTTGAATCTGAAAAGATGACATTCAGTGTTTGTACTTTGTATTGAAGCATTAATTAGGTAGGGCCTGTAAAACCTACTTGACAGATACTGAGCCTTCTTGATCATTTCACTAATCATTTGGATGATGAATCATGTCTGTTTCTCATTTTATATTCTTCCCCAGTCATATAACCTTTCTCCGGGGTTGAAGTTTCATTGCTGTAGCAGTATTTGTTTTGAGAGGAAATGTAAACACAAAGTTGAATATAAATTTTCCAGAATTATTGGAATCACTAAAGTGACAAACTTGTTTTGTGTTCATTGTGTTAACAAATTATGATTAATATTAAAATTTCTCAAGGAAACATTTTGAGTACTTTCCTTGTTAATATATGGTATATGCATAGTATCTTGTGCAGGTGAATTTATCATTCTCTGTTTTATCTTTTCAAATCACCAAGTATGATTTTAACTCAAGTGCTGATTAGAATCAAACAGGTGGATAAAATGACCGTTGTTATGGCTATGGTGCTTTCATAGTTACTGCTTTTGTTTGATCCCCCACTGTGTGTGTGTGTTTGTGTGTGTGTGTGAAAGAAGGCTTTCTTTCAAAAATTTATGAGTTCTGTTCCATTATTTTTATAATCTAACATGTTCGTTACTCAAATAGAAAAGTTAATCCCTATTAGTTATTTTCCATTCTCTTCCCTAGCCCCTGGCCTTAAGCAACCAATAATCTACTATCTGACTCTACTTATGTGTCCATTCTGGATATTTTATGTGAATGTAATCAATCAAAAATCTAGGGTCTTTTTGGCCTATAGCTTCAGACCCTCGTCAGCTGGTCCCACTGCTTATAGACCTGTGGTGAGGCAGCATGTCATGCTAGCACTTGGAAGAGCAAAATCACATGGCCAGGAGGCTGAAAGGAGAGCCTGGCTTCACGTTTTTCTGTTACCATCTTGAGAAGGTGTGGTTGCAGCCCTTGGTTAACATGTGCAGATGTGGCTTGGGTTTGGATATGCCCCTTCCTTAAGCTGATGTCCAGGACTCAATTTTTTCTTTTTTTTTTTTTTTCAATTTTTAGTTTTAGTTTTGTTGGTGCATATTTGTGGTACATACGGGTCACATTCCTCGTGGGGAGTTGGCATTTGTGCATAGCACACTGTTGTGCTGCTTTTTGTCCCCTTCCTCTCTTTTCCCTCCTTCCATCTTTGGTCCCCTTCCCATAAAAGGGAAGATCTGTTATCCTGCTTCCCATTACCTGTCTTTCATGTTGTTCTTTGTTTCCTGTTCTCATATAAGAGAGACCATGGGATAATTGAAGCTACATGTCTAACTTATTTCATTTAACACGATGGCCTTAAGGTGCACAGGACAGATTTTCAAGTTGTGGTGTTGAACAGGGAGGGTGATATTCATATTTATTCGGAGCTATGTTGGGGTCATAAAGTTGAATGGGATCTTTTGGTGAAATTCTTTGACCTGTGTGGAAATCAAAAGCCATGATCCTAGACCTCCTTGGTATCAATGATGCCCACCTGTACAGCGTGATTTATAAACAACATGCCATGTAGGATTAAGCAAAAGAAGTTATCTGAACAATGGATAGTTATTGCCATCATTTTCACAACAGAAGTATCTCTCTTGGGTACTTGCAATTCAAAATGATACTTATATATTGTCTAGATGTATGTAATAATATATCTTCAATTATATATTTCTTCTTTGAGAAATGTAGTTAAGAAGAAAGCAGAGTGCTTACATTCTAAACCAAGTTCAATATTTATGGGGATATTGGGCATATAAAAATGTACAGTACTCTTTATGTGGCAGGTGCTGCACAGTTATATTTGAATATTTCCCTGGGGGACAAAAGTCAATTATTAACACAGTTGTGTGGAAGAGAAATAGGTCAACTGCAAACATTTCTTTGCTAATTTCAGAGAGCTCTAGGGTGATTTAGTTTGCGGATATGTTTGATTCTTTTGGTCTTCTGTGTCTAGGATGCTGGCAGAGAAGGCTGCTTTTCATTTGTTAATGGGTTGTCCTGTTCCTTTAATATCATAAACATGTTTCTTTTGATCATGTAAAAATTAAATCATAGGAGATCTTTTAGAAAATGATGTTAAATTTGCATTATAAGAGTAATGTGTATCATGGTAATACTATTAGTATTACTATTTATACATTAGCAGAGAAACTGGAAATGCACTAGAGAATTAGTGCATTTTTTTTTTTTTTAAGACAGGGTCTCACACTGTAGTATAGGCTAGCCTTGACCTCACAACTGTGTAGCTCAGGCTGGCCTCAAATTCACAGCGATCTTCTTGCTTCAGCCTCCTGAGTGCTTGGACTACAGACATGCATTTCTATGGTTGGCCAGATTATTAGTTTTTTTTTTTAAATAAAAACTCCAAATGCAAGTGGTTGGGTGCTGAGGGACATGTCTGTAGTCCCACCTATTTGGAAGGCTGAGGCAGGAGAATCACACATTTGAGCCTGGCTTCGGCAATTTAGCATCCTAGTGAAACTGTATCTCAAAATAAAAAGTAGGAAGGACCAGAGATGTAGTTCAGTGTATAGGATCTTGGCTCAGTCTGCAGTGTGGCCCAAACAAGCAAGCAAACAAACCCCAACAATAACAAAAGAACATTTGTTTGTTGTTTTTTTTAAAAAAAATATTTACTATGATAAATAAAATTTACCATTGCAACCACTTTGAAGTGTACATTTCAGGGGTATTAAGTATATTCATGAGTTTTTTATTATTTAAAAATTTTTTTTGGTGCTGAGAACTGAACCTTGGCCTCATGCTTGATAGGGAAGCTCTGTACCACTGAGTTAAATCGCTAACCCTTTCTATTTTGTTCTTAATGAGCATGGCAGGTGATTTAAAATGACAGTGTAGGTAGGTAAAACTTACATAAGTACACAGCTTAAAACAACCACCATTGTCTGGCCTCCTGCCACATCCTTGGGCTTATTTAAACAACAACAGCAAGAGCAAAAGCCCCAGCCCTTGCGGCCCTTCACTCTAGTGGGTTCCACTATCAGAAAGGTCATGGGAGGCAGAATGGAGGGTGACCCGGCCCCGAATGCATGCTTTCACCTGTGTGACTGCTTTCCTTTTTTCTCCACTATCTGAAATTTGAAGTTTCAAGATGATTTGGGTAAATGAGAAGCCTATTTTACAAATATAAGTGTTCCTAGGAGTCTTAAGAGGCTCTCTTCATTCATAAATTATTATAATTTGAATTATTGCCTCCAAGTGTGTTAATTTTACTATCTTAAAAAAGCCCATTGCAGCAAAGCTTGCAGCTTTGGCCTGTATCTCTCTTTATAATGTTCCCCCTACTGGGGAGACATCATTCTGACTGTGCTCAGAAGTGTACACAAAACTTGCTCTAGCTGTGATTAACCAACTCATGCCTGTCGACCTGTGCACATTTAGACACAAACTTTGCATCTTCTTTTAAGCTCAGCAGCAACATATGCATAATAATTTATATATTTTATGCATTTGTATTGTAGGAAGGGGTAGGCAGCTGTAAAAGAAAGGGAAAGGTGGTCCTGGGGTCTTGGTGAGACCTTGGCACAGATGTACACTGGATGCCTACAGCGAAAGACAGTGATGGATGGGAGATGGTTTTAGAACAGAAGTGCGTAAGGGTCAAATCTGGTCTATTTTTTACTCTAGTCCGGAACTGTGGTTGTTAGGAATCTTTCAGTTGCAAGGAAAGAGAAACCCAGCCTAAATTAGATAAGGCAAAATATGTAGCTATTGGCTCACATGAGTGAAAGTATAGAAAGGGGCTTCATGCTTTAGGTATGGCTTGTTCCAGAAGTTCGTGATTAAATCAGGGCTTTGCTTCCTTTAGCCCCGAGCAGGGGTAGGAAGTGCCTTCCCCTCTCCTACTTCCTCCAGTTGCTTATGTTTTAGTCACTTCATTGATTATATAAGGTCTTAAAAAAATTGTAGTAAAATACATGTGACATAAAATTTTCCATCATCACTGCTTTTTAGTCCATTCAGTGACTTTAAAGTCTCCTCACATGGTTGTACTATCACCGTCCCCACCATCCATACTAAATAGAATTTTGTACCCTAACCTGAGAGTCAGAATTATGGCTGTCAAAACTTTTTTTTTATGAGAAAATATGTAGGAAGTTTCAGTTGACTAACCAGTGAACTTCTAGGACATAGTGCCAGTATCATCACAGTATTTATCAGGATTCTGTTTTCCTGTTATGCAGACTAAAGGTGAGTTTAGGGTGATAGGGGTGACCTTTAGGGTTTCTCCAAATATTACTGTCAGAGAACTTCATATCTGTGACCATAGAGGGTGTGGTCAGCTTGCTCATTTTGGCAGAAAACTCTTGTGTTTGGTTGTACAGTGGTGGGAAGGCTTGGTACCTTTTCACACTTATAAATGCCACAGCTGACACTTAGCACAAGATAGGTTAATAGGAGAAAAGCATAACAGATTGATTAAATCAGAGTTTTGCATGGTTTAGGAGTCTTTAGAAGTGAAGACCCAGAAACCCAGGGAAAGCCATCTGTTTTTAGTGTTAGAGTCTATGAAGACAAGACAGCTGTGTGGAATGGTGACAAATGCAGAAGCTCTAATGGCCTTGTTCATTGTGGTCTGTGTGCAGCATTCCTCTCCTGTGGTGTGGGGAGGCCTTGTCTTGATAAGGGGCTTGAAGGGGAACTAAAGTGACCTTCCTGGGTTTTACGGCTTGCGATAGGAGAGAGGGGTTTTAGTTTCTATGATCTGCTTTGATGAAAATGAATTTTGGTTTCTGTGACTTCATGGCAGGAAACAGGAGAACAGGAGGTCAGAGAGACTTTGCTTCTAATGCCTTCTAATGCTTTTATTATTTTTTTTAATATATATACTTTAGTCTTTCAAATTTATGTATTTATTTGGTACAGGGTCTTGCCATGCAGCTTGAACTCATAGTGATCTTCCTGTCTCAGCCTGCCCAATACTGGACTGGGATGGCGTGTGGTATTGGGGATTGAACCTGATCAATTGTGTTTACCAGGCAGGCGCTTAGATCACTGATCTATCTCCCTGGCCCAGCTATCTCCCCAGCCCCAGGTTCCTTTAGTTCAAAGTGTACAGCATACCAAAGTGTAATACTTTGGAGTGTCCTCTTCTGTTCCCCAGCATAGCTTTTGTCACCTAGTTGCTGAGATGAACTTATAAAACCAGGTCACTCCATACCTTGAAGACACTGATGGTAACTTTGTTTTATAATGCAGTAAAGAGCTGATGTGGAGCAGATTACAGGAGGAAAGATAATTTGGGAAAGAGCTGGAATTTATAACTCAAACATATGCATGAGGCATGAAAGGATGTGCAAAGAATAGAGTGGGCTGTCAAGAATGAAGTATTTGTGAAATGTGGTAAGATGCTTCTCAGATATGCATCCTGGAAGCTATTAAGCGGAAGTCTAACGAGGAGTGTAGCTCCTGTTATTATGACTGGTGCAGCCCCAGGAAGAGCAAGTAGCTTAATGGGTCTTTAAATCTGTGATACAGAATAACACAATCTGCCATTTTGGAACTTTGCTAAATCTGGTGGTGCCACAAGGTTGAGTCTCATTTAAAAACACTGCATTAGGAGCTTCCAGTACTGACTCTGCTGTCTTTATCTCGTTTCTTAGGAGCCCAGTGTTGGCATGCATAGTGCAGCATGGTTGCCTGTTTTCCAGTAAATGAGGTAACTTAAAACTTCCGTTTTTAAGTTACCTTAACTATTTAGAAAGTAGTCTAGGGGATGTTATTGGAATAACAGATCTTTTATTATTTATTTATTTTTATGTATTGGGTACTGGGTCTCACTATGAAGATTGGACTTGTAGCAATCCTCCTGTTTTTAGCCTCCCCAGCACTGGGATTAGAGGTATGTGCCACCACCTCTGGACTTGGTTACAGGCTCAGTGTGCCCGGGGGCAGGACTGGCATGGCTTATGGTGCTGGGGATCAAACTTTGGTCCCTGTACTTGCCCAAGCAGGTGCTTAGTCTGCTAAGCTATCTTACCAGCCCAAATCTTTTATTTTTAAATTGCCTGGTTATTTTGTTTGTTGTTGTTGTTGTTATTATTATTATTATTATTATTATTTGTGTTTGGAACCTGGGATTGAACTCAGGCCCTTGTGCTTGCTAGGGAAGTGCTTATTCTACTGAGCTGTCTCCCTAGCTCCTGCCTGGTTATTTTGGACTGAATGTTTGTGCTCCTCACAAGATTCATAGATTGAATTTCTAACCAGTGTGATGGCATTTGAAGATGTGACTTTGAAAGGTGATTAGGTGAGATGATTTGGTGAGGTTGAAACCCAGTGATGGCCTTGGGACCCCTGGAAGGAGAGAGGTCAGAGTGTTCTCTCTGCCACGGGAAAGCACAGTGAGAAAGCAGCTCTCTACAAGTTGGGAAAAGGGCCCTCACTAAGAACCAGAACAACTAGCATCTTGATCCTGAAATTCCTGGCTCCAGAACTGTGCAAAGTAAGTTCCTATTGTAAGCTACCTATTCTGTGATACTTTGTTTTAGCAGCTCAAGCTGACTGATACACTAATATACTTGGTAAGCTGGCACGCCCACTGTTCCTTCTCATTCCCTCTCCTCAGTAGCACATACTCTTCCTTCCTTATGCAAACACTGCCCATCTTATTCTGGAAGTGATTTAAGTTAGCTTCTGTGATATTATGAATAAATACCAGGGCCCGTAAGGGTAGGACAGTGTGTTGGCTACGTAAAATGTGTGACGGTGAGATGCTGTTGTTCACTCTTTGACTCTGAACTTTCAAGGAACTATGCAGAAAGGACAGCAAGGTCACTTACAGTGACCTGTGGTAAAAATAAACTGGCTACAGAAAAGCTAAAATGTTTCCAACACTGAAATTAGAGAGAAGCTTCCTTGTTCTCATACAGTTGGTACTATATAAGATCGTATAGTAGATGCAGAATAAACAAACTCTGTCATAATTCTGGAGCTGTGTCTTAAGTCCTTTAGTATAAGATAATGTCTCTTATGGTGCTAGAGAATGGTTCAATAAAAACAGCTGTGTATGAGAGCCATTGCCGTACACGTCAGTGTCTGTGATTCCTGCTCATGTTAGGATCACCAGGAGAGTACTAAAAATCCTTATCCCCAGGCCTAATGAAGTCAGGATTCCTGGGGTTGGAGGTATATGGAACTCAGTCTTTTTCAAAATTCCAGGTGACATAGTCCAAAATTCTTGATCTGATGTAATCCAGGGAGAGACTTTAAAGTGGTTCTTTTC
The DNA here is from genome assembly GCA_004027165.1 of Ctenomys sociabilis. Taxonomy (NCBI): domain Eukaryota; kingdom Metazoa; phylum Chordata; class Mammalia; order Rodentia; family Ctenomyidae; genus Ctenomys; species Ctenomys sociabilis. The sequence goes on along the minus strand of PVKA01006114.1, from coordinate 70,710 downwards.
AACCAAGATTTACCAACCAGGATAGTTAGGAGATGTTGCAGTAATACAGATATAAATGAACAGAGATGCACACATCTCTAAACCAGTAACAAAGATTTATTTTTAGTCCCCTGTGTGTAACTCTTGGGTTAGCTAGAAGTCTGCTTACTATTAGTCTCTTTCTAATAGCACAGCCACCATCTGGTGTATTACTGTTTAGCTGCTGAAAAAGGAAAAAGAGACATGATGGATTATATATTGGATTTTTGTGGTTTGGCTTTTTGACATAGGGTCTTGCGCTTGCTGTTTAGCTCATTCTGGCCTCAGGCTTCGGTCTGTCTGCCTTAGCCTTCCATGTCCTGACAGTACAGGTGTGTACCTTCATACCTGGCCTTCTATACTGGCTGTAGATGCTTACAAGCTGCAGCACTGAATCCAAAGGTTAACTACGTCTTTGTCACTTAATAATCCACAGTAAGTGAGTATTTCCTGATAGGTGGATGACTCTATTTCAGATGACAGTTGGTCTGAGGATACAGGTTTGTAAATGGCTCTGCTGTCCTCAACATTTGGATTTTGTCTGTGGGTCCAGTGGGGCTGCTCCAGTGATCAGCTGCTTTTTCCTTTTTGCTAGGATAAAATACCTGATATCTATAATTAAGGAAGGCTCCAAGGGGCAGAAGAGGATAGGAATCTGTTTTTTTTCTTTTGGTATCGGAGCTTTCATACAGAGCTATATTTTGAGACAGGGTCCTGGAAAGTAACTAAGTTTTGTTGAGGCTGAGCTAGAACTTGTGAAGCTCGTGCCTCAGCATAGCAGAGTGCTGGCATTCAAGGCCTGTACCACGAGGCCTAGTGCTACTTTCATTTCTAAGAGGATGACCAGAAGTTAAACATATTTCTTCTGCTCACAGCCCAGTGGCCTGAACTTCGTCACATGGTGCTTCTCTCTTCAAAGGAAGCTGAGAAATGTCATCTTGGAGTTGCCATGTGAAGGCTAAAAATTGGGACAGCTCTATTTCTAGAAGGAAGGAAGGAAGGGAGGCAAGGAGGGAGAAAGGAAAGGAAGAAAGGAAGAAAGGGAGGGAGAAGGGAGGAGGGAGGAGAAGGGGAAGAAAGGAGGAAGGGAAGGTGGGGGAAAGGAGGGAAGGAAAGAGAAACAAAAGGAAAAGAATGGAGAGAAGAGTGGATATTGGGGTTAATTAGGCAGAATGTCTCACAATGATAATGATTTTCAAAATTTGGTTTCAATCCATTCTTCAATAAAACTGCAGATGTGATTTTCAGCAATCAGCACATTTAAACACACTTCAGCGTAGTGGAATTACACACGGAGCACTTTCCCATTTTGTTTCTTATGCTACTTGCAGCAGTTCTAGAGGCATCTTTGTTATGGTTTGTGTCTAGGTGTCCCCCAAAGCCTCATGTAGTCATGGGGTGGCTTCTAGAATTTGTGATTAATACTTGATCCATTGCTGGGATTATGGGTGTGAGTTCTACACCCACCCTGCAGCAGATATTCTACATATAAATGTAAAGAGGCGAGAGAGGCTTACTAACTGTGGCAGCTGCTACCCATCCCTTACCTCTTGCTGTTTTCTGTTGCCATGAATGGTTGCCCTCTATCATGTGCCACTCTGCCTTTGAGCCAACTGAGTATGGATTAAACACTTTACTGTGAAAAGAGGTTTTTCTTTTCTTTCTTAATTGTGGATGTCAGGTATTTTATCCTAGCAAAAATGAAAAAGTAACTAAGACAATCTTCAAGGAACCTGAGGGCACTGTGAAGATCACAAATAAAGAACTGAGGTTTTCATATGCTGTAGAACATCCTCCTAAAATATTCTTCATGGAGAACTTTATAATGATACTAAAATGTATGTCTTCTTGAGAAGCAGTTATTCTTTCATTATTGTTATTCTTTCTTGTTTTACTTCATAGATTATTTCTGATCTGATTTCCTCTATACGTTTCTGCATTTGATTTTTTACTTCAGATGCTATTAATTTTTTTATTTCAGAGGTTATTTCTGATCTGAGTTCCTCTATATCTTTCTGCAGTTGTTTCTTTACTTCAGACGTTATTAATTCAGATATTTCACGTGTGTGATTCCCAATTTCTTCTGTGTTAGTGTCTTCTGCACTTGTTCTGGGTGGGCTCAGGGCCTGAGATTACATTTTGCTCCTTCTCTTTGTCATTTTGTATAGCACTGTCCTCTGACCTTTGGCGTATAGTTTTAGTGCAGTTATAACCTTAGCACCTACTGATATTCAGGTGCAGATCTATGAAGTTTGAATTTGGCCAGTTGTGCATGGCTTGGGTCTAGCTACTGTGCTCAGCTCCTTCCTGCTGCAGTCCTTGGAGTGAACCTTTTGGCCCCTCTGGCAAGATGTTCTGCTCCTGGATTAGCTGGGTGGTTCTGGCCCTTAGCCTCTTTGCAGGGACTTCAGCTGCAGAGTTTTACCCCAGGCCTCTATGCCAAGCCTGGGCTGGGTCTGGAGGGGTCCAGAGAGCAGGATAGAAAGACTCACTCACAAGTGGCCCAGGGCTAGCTTGGGAGGGATCCAGCAGGCAAAGGGGAGTGTGGAAGCTCTCCCACACACTCACCAGTCCTGGGCTTGGGCTGGGTCTGGAGGAGTCCTGAGAGCACAGCTGGAAGTTCCCATTCACATGCCGGTCCTGGGCTGGGTCTGGAGGGGTCTGGTGGGCACAGAGGAGCATGGAAGGTTTCGCATACATTTTCTGGGCCTGGGCTTGGGCTGGGTCTGGAGGGGTCCCAAGAGTGGGGAGCAATGATACTAAAATGATGGAAATAAATGAGGCTTCCTGTCAGTTTTATTGTAACAACAAAACAACTCCAGTCCATCCCTCTCCTTCTGGCACTACTTGTAGTCTGGGGTACATCTCTTTGGCTGAATCTCCTTCCTTTCATTCACTGCAAGATCTATTCTCCACACCATTGCAAAAAGTAGATTTTTAGAAGGGACAGCAGAATATGTCATTTCTCCATTGTAACCTTTCAGTGGATTTCTGGTGGGTGTAAAATAGAATCTAAATTTCTTACTGTGATCTGCAAGGCTCTGTAATGACTTACTCCTCTTAGACACTCTTATTGCATTCTCAGCTTTCAGCTTGCTCCGCGCCTTGTCTCTGACTGCCTGCATTCTTGTGCATTGCTCTCCTTTTGCAGTGCTGTTTTCCTGCCTCTTTCCATTACTGGCTCCTTGTTCTTTACCTCTCATTGAATACACAACGGTTACTCTGTGTCACATTCTATTACTGTTAGAAATTGTCTTATGTGTGTTTTATTTATTCATTGCTATCCATTTTCACTCGGTGTAAGCCTCCAAGTAGGCATGCAGGGGCCTGCTCTTATCATTGCACATTCGAGGCTGCCAGAAGAGGCATCTGGAACTGAAGTGTGTAACTGCACTGATTGATAGGTGGACAGAAGACAGTGGTTTCTGAGACTCTGTTAGGTAAGAATCTGGGTAGTACCTGCTCTTTATTGTTGGAGATTGTACTCTGAGCATTTTCCTTTAAGAACTGAGGTCTCTACGAAAATGTGTTTCGGATTAGATTTAGATTTGATCCAAAGGGCCTTCTCAGAAGGGGTCTTTTCAGAAACTAGTTTGGAGGTGAAAACATGCAAATGGGTGTTCGTGGACTCATAATCTCAACCCCAAAGGCATAGTGGCAGTGACTCGTGCATTTGGGCAGTTTCTTCCGAATCCACTTGCCAGGAAGACCTCATGACTGATAAATCCTCCAAGCCCTGCATTAGGCACCCTGATGTTGGAACATTAGCAGGTGGCAGATACTTTACTCTGCAGGTGGGCAGATATTTTACTCTCTTGATTGTATCATTTGTACCACACTGGATCTTCATCTGAACCATTTCTGCCCTAATGAAAGGCATCAAAGAATACCATTAGTCAGCACCAAGTCCAGCTCAGCTCTTAATGGCCTGTGGCTGATGCTTTGGTCTGGTGCCTAGTGTTAGACACCAGGGCTCTTTTAGCCCAGATCCTTTTTGTTCTAGGCATCCTTAGGAACAGAAAGTGTTATTGCACTCTGAAATTTCAGCTGGAGAAGGTAGGCAAAGGCGGAAACAAGGATCTATGTGCATGGCTGAGGGCGTGTGAGAGTCACTGTCCAGATGGGAAGGAGCCTTTAGGCGACTGAGTCAGGGCGCAAATATGGGGAAGTCAGCGGAGCTGTGGGGGGAAGTGCACATTGCCTCCTGCACCTGCACTTGCTGGTGCCCCACCTGGGGAGCCGTCCCCTCCACTTTCTCTGGACGCTCCCTGGTGGTCTAGTGGTTAGGATTCGGCGCTCTTTCACTTTCTCTGGAGAGCTCCTACCCTTTTTCTTCATGGTTGCACAAATGTCACGTCTTCTGTACAGTTTTCTCCAACATCCCGAGGCAGAATTAATTTCTCTTTCCCTTTGTACACACTTCTCACATTGTTTTGAAAGGACCTATTTACAAGTCTCATTCACAATGGGCCCCTCAAAGACTTGGATCTGTTACAATTTTCTTCACAGGCAACACAGGAGAGTTATTGCTAGAATCAGCTGTGGGATCAGGTGGAATAGGATGTGAGTCCAGACAGTATCACTTCCTATTTGTATGATGTTGGGCAAGTAAAATATGCTAAAGGGTTGTTTTCCTTGCCCATAAAATATGGATAAAAGTGCTTCTCTCAGCAGGCGGAATGAGAATTTTGAAAAATGAGATACTATGTGTATATAATGGATGAAGATCCTTTTATTTGACAGTGCAATCCACTATAGCTATCCCTCCTTTTAGGCTAGATAGGGCAGTAATTTGTGGTGATAAGCTTTCCAGCCTTCCACTCTCAGAGATTGGTGGAAAGGCTGAAGGGTCAGAGCCCCTGCTGCACACCCTGTACTTGAGAAAGTAGCATCCTAGATTGATGGTGGTGATGGCGAGGGAGAGGATGGAGGAGTGAGGGCAATTATCATGCTGTGGGTGGTCCTGGGGCCGGTGTGAGGCAGTGGTGATGAAAGCAGGGTGGTAGGAATGGCAGTGCTAATGGTAGTGGCAGTGGGAAATGGTGAGGATAGGACGGGGTGGAAGGTGGAGGCAATGGTTATATGCTGGAGGTGGTAACAGTGGAGTGATGGTGGTGATGGATAGATGGGGATGGAGCATTAACAGTGGTAATGGTACAATGGGAGTGATGATGACGGTGTTGATGATGGAAGTAGAATAGTTGAGGTGGTAGCAGTGGTGGTCGTGCCAGTAGTGATGGTGTAGCAGTAAGGTGGGGATGAAGATGGAGGTGCTAGTGATACTGGGGGGGGGGTTATGGTGGTGGTGGTTGCTTTTAAATTAGGGAACAAATTTCTCATCTCTTCTGCTTAGCTTGCTGGTTGGGTTTATGCCCCCTCCCTACTTCTAGAGCCCACACAGCTCTGTTTTGTTTTGTTTTTCCTCTCTGCTACCTGCCTTCTTGTGAACCCATGCTTCTTCCAGTGGGCTGACCCAGAGCACTTCACCTGACTCTCTGCCCTTGACTTTAGGTGGATGCCAGCCTTGGCGTGGTTTCGTGGATGCCAGCTTTAGTGTGGTTTCCTGGACCCAGCTCATATTCTTATCCTGCCTGCCCCTGACCTCTGTGCCACAGTCTTTTCTCTGCTGGTCCTAGTTTCCTGCTTGCACCTAGGAGCCAGAGTCACTTCTATAGTAGACAGGTACTTTGAGTTACTTGTCAAGTAAGAGGTTTTAATGCTAGATTGCATTTGTGGCTGAAGGGAGTGCCCCAAGTTCTGAGATGCCCCCACTCATACGGGGCAATAGAGAATAAACTGTCTTTTTAAGCAGTAAGAGCAGGTTGACAAATCTGCTTACAGTGGTCTCTTTTGTTATTTTAAAAATGTGATTTTAATTATAGTCACAGAGCATTTCCATTCTCCTGTGCTGTTTCACTCGTAACTCATTTGCTTATTTATATACTTAGCAATGCATTTGTTTACATTTCTGTCTCAGCTTGTTGAAAATTCATAATCATTCTATTCTTCTGCTGACTTACGCCAGCGTTAGTGATGGAACTAGAATCTGGGGGCGGTGGCTAAATTCTCCTGTAAACACTGGAAAAGTGTGATTGCCAGCTTCCCAGCAGGATGCACAGCATTGTGCTGAAGCAGTCACTTAAGAGAGGAGGATGTTTTCAGGATTAGGGGTGGAGGGTGGGATGGAGACTCTTCAAACTCTTTGAAGACAAGGAAAATGGTCTTTCTTGACTGGCTGCTACCTTTGTTGAGGAAATCATACCAAGCATGGGATGGTGGTCTATCCTCCACTCTACGGAGGATTAGTCTTCCCTAAGTGCACAAAGTGCATCTGTATAGGTTGCCTAGGACCAGTTGCATTCATGATATATTGCTCTCTGAAAGCATTTTCTTATTTTGTGAAAACCTTGGGTTGGCACTAAATCTGGTTTAGTAGAAAAGGCATAGTATTTTCAGCAAAAACTTAAGTTGGAGGTCTACGCCTGGATCAAGTTACGTAACTTGGAGTTTTAGTTTCCACCTTTGAACAGTGGAAACAGTTGATTGCTGTGGCTCGTCCTAAGGATTTTTTTGTGTGCTTGTTGACACAAATACTACCTGTGTAAAAGGTTTGTAACAAAGTGTTACTTTTTACTGTTAAATTTGACATGATATTAAGGCATGATGCTCTTTAATTAGGAATATTGTTATTTAGGAAAAGTAATGGTTCTTAAAATCATCAAATTCATGAAGCCTCTCTAGCCACAAAGAATTTTGCAAGTTGTCTTCTTAGAGCTGTGAAATGAAAGCCAGATTTATATTAGGTATTTTCCCAGATTTATGCCTCTACACTGAGCTCCTTTGCCCTAGAATGATGATCTTGTTTTTGCTGGTGTATCTCTTGAGCCCCAACTCAAAGTGGTGGTTTTGGAATCCTTATCTGACTGCTTCTGGCAGACAGTCTTCCTGTCACCTTACCTCTAAACAGCCTCTCAATTATTGTCATCCAATTGTGAATTCCACATGACTGTCAGCTCAGTAGGGCAGCGAGTGTTGTTGTTTTTGATCTCTGTGCCATTCTCAGAGCCTAGAACTGTGCCTGGCACTGAGTTAGTACTCAGTGAATCTTTATGGAATGAGTGAGTGGATGGATGGAAAAGTTCCCTTCCATCAGTTCCTGTGCCTTCATTTTGTTCATTACCTGGTGCCTGGCAGATTTGCACAATATTTGCTAAGTGATTAAGTTTATGGACTAGCAATTTATATATTTAGAAAACAGAAGAAAAAGAGTAGATATTCTAAAATAATAAAAATGCCATGGTACTTTTCCTTTCAATTTTGTATTTGGTAAGTAGACTATGGGTTTTTGTTTTTGAGTCAGGAATCAAACTCAGGACCTCACACTTGTCAGGCAGGTGCTGTGCTGCTGAGTCTGCAGCCCTTGACTGTGGGTGTTTTGTTTTGTTTTTGTTCTTGTTCTTTTGAGCAAGGTCTCACTGTGTAGTTTGGGCTGGCCTTGAACTCACTGTGTAGCTCAGGTTGGCCTGAAATTGTGTCAATCCTCCTACCTCAGCCTTTTGAGAGCTAAGATTATAGCTTTGCACCACCATTCTTAGCTTGTAGGCTGTTTTTGTAAAAACATCTAGAGAAGTTTGTCAAAACCAAATTACAGGTTGGTGTGCACTAGTTTTTAATAGAAATTCTTATTTTTCCCTTAAAACGTGGTAGGTCACTAGAATTTGCAAAATATGTTTTACACCTTTAACACCATAACATATAGATATTAATAGTTTCCTTGTAATGTGAATAATCACAGATCCATGCTAAGTATCAAATTTTTGCAAATGACTATTTGCCAGATTTTCTGTAGCTCCCTCCCCCCTGCTGCATTTGAGGAAGTCTTTCTCATAGTAAGATTTTTAAAATTCCACTTACACAATTTTATATCCTTTTCAGCAGATGGGCTGACCGGCATATGGTCTCCATGGTAACAAGGTTTCTGTACCCCCTCCTTTTTAAAATAGCCTAAAGTCACAGAACTTAGATATTAATAGCATCAGAAATTTCAATGTGAACACGTTATTAGATATGCAGCCTTTGGATACTTGTTTCTTGATCCAAAGTCATTTGTGAAGTACAACAACTATGGTGAGGCACTGTAAATAATTGCTTAATATTTGTGCAGATTAGAATGTGGCAGTTAGTTTACTGAAATAATTAACTGTCAGATAACCTATTTTTTTATGTATTTTCGGGAAGGGTCTGCAGAGTGTTCAGGGTCTCACTACTAGCTCAGACTAGTAGTGATCTGCCTATTTATAGCCTCCCAAGAGCTGGGGATTACTTCCAGTCTCAATAGCTGTCTCAGTGAGCCCCTGGGGTGGGGCCAGCACAACAAGCCTGGGAATTGAACCTCAGCCCCTGTGTCTGCTTGTAGGCACTTTAATCCACTGAGCTATTTGGCCAGCCCCAAGGATAATTAGCCTCTCTGTCTCAACTTCCTTTGTGCTATCCAAATCAGATTATATACTATACTCCACAGAGTCAGCAGCATCATCTTAAAGTGATGTTACTTTTTTTTTTTTTGAAAAGAGACAAATGCGATCAGCTTTTATTTTCCTCCATCTCCACCATCTCTGTCAGAGTTCCCGGGGGGAGCATTTAAAGTGATGTTACTTTGACATCTATGTGGAAGACAAAACCAAGGCTTTCCCGTGGCTGTGCAGTTTCTACGGACAACCATCTTTGTGGTTAAGTATTATATTTGTGCTGAATATAGAAAAAAAATAATTTTCATAGGGTTAAAGGCTCTGTCGATTTAATGAAGATCTAGTATTGAAGATTGATGAAGAATTGCAAGTCCCTCCCATTTGTTGCATAAATGATTTTTGTAAAGTAGTGCATTAGCTAGGCCTAAAAAGGCATTATTATTATTATTATGTTTCTATTTGTTTGGTACAGGGTGTTGCTATGCAGCAGGCCGGCACAGCGTGTGGTACTGGGTCCTCGTGCTTGCCAGGCAGGCGCTTAGACCACCAAGCTGTCTCCCCAGCCCCTAAAGAAGTATTTATGAAAAGCGTTGAGGCCAGGCACAGTCGCATGCTGCGGCCTGAGGGCTCCTTGAGCCTTCAAATTTACAATTAGCTTGGACAGCGCAGTGAGGCCTCCATCTGGAGGGAGAAACCACGAGGTGGGTTTGATTTACTAAGCTTCTTATGTTTTTCCAAGAAGTATCCTATTCTTGAGTACCATGGGTGGAGTCTTACATAGTGTCCAGCCCTTACCTTTTTCTTTTTAGAATTTAAACTTATTTTAAACTAGTATGTAAATACAAAACTTGTGCATATTTATGGAGTACTATGTGATGTTTTGAACCTATTGTTTTGGGGTTTACTTTGAACATAGGGCCTCACACAGGCTGAGCATGCACTCTAGCACAGAGCTACACCCTCAGCTCCTTGAGGCGACTTGTCCATGTTAATTTTTGTGAAGTCATAACATAGTCTTGCTCATTGAGCTATAAATATTAAGAGAGGTTTTTATTCTATCAAAATATCTAGAGTAAGGGAGAATTTTTTTGTCAAACAACAGAAATGCATTAAGCATACTTTGAGTGCCTGGCCCTGTCTTGGGTTGTTTCTAGTTTGTTTTGGAGCTAAAATCCTGTTGCAAGGCTAAGTAAGAGTTTGTTTTCCGCTGTGCCGTCTCCAATTTGACTCACCTGCTGTCAGGTGGCAGGTTCAACTGTAGAAGACCTAGTGTGGAGGGTGCGTATGCAAGCAGCAGTGATTCTCCTGGGAGCAAACAAAAGGGTCTTGTTTATATCTTCCTGGCAAGATTTCATGGGAGGCTGGCAGGGGTGGGTGGTAGCTGCGGATGACGCTCTCCTCAGGCTACTTCTGCTGCTTGACCAATTTCATAGGAAGCTCTTACTCTGTATTCACATACTTCCCCTTCTAACCAAATGTGCTTCATCCTAGTTTCTGCTGAAAACCTGTGTGCAGGAAGTTTATTTAGGTAGTGATTCCAAGGAATGGGAGGGAGAAAGAATGAAAAGCCAATACCAGGGGGTGTTAGCAGGTTGGCCAGTCTTAGGAGCACCTAGTGATTGGTGATGTCATGTTTCTCTATAGAGCCCTATGTAATGCATATCAGGATTATTTTCCTTTAAAATAAGCTTTTAGAAATTGTTATTTATTCATTTTGTTGTTGATACAGGGTCTTGCTATGCAGTTCAGACTCGGAGTGATTCTCCTGTCTCAACCTCACCAGCACTGGAATTTCAGGCATGTGCCACCACACCCAGTTTTGGGACTGGTATAGTGTACCCAGGGTTCCAGGGCTGGCATGGCATGGCATGTTGTGCCGGGTGTCAAACCTGGGTCCTTGTGTTTGCCTGGCAGGCACTTAGTCTGCTGACCTATCTCCTCAGCCCTGAAAATAAACTTCTAACAAATAGAACCATGTTCTTGGACAAAGAAAGGAGGAAAGCTTTACCCATTGACCTCTGTCCTTCACTGATCAGGACAGCCTGTCAGGTGAGGCCCTTTGATTACTAGGTTGCACATATGTGAATGTCATGTGTCCTTCAGCCTGTTGGCAGAAAAGCACATAACCTGGAAGTCAGAGGCCTGTGCACATGTGTGGTGCTGGTCAAAGCCTGTGGAACAGACTGCTGAAGCAGTGGCTGGAATGGAGGGACCTTGAGGACAGGAAGTGATTCCTAAGTTGTGCAGGCGTTCATCTCCAAGATGCCAGTGCTTCCTTCATTAATTACGTCATTCTTAGAGCCTCAATGAAGGGAGAATTCTCCTCTTTATCTTTTCAGGAAACATAGTCAGGGTTGCTCAGTGGCACATAATAAATCCATACAAACAGTCTCTGCACCCAGTTCTCTAGATCCCTTCTTCAGTTTCAGCATCTTTATTGCCTTGACAGGAAGCCATGGTCCTGCCCAAGTGTCTTGGAGCCATGCCGGTGGAGTGCTACGACAAGTCTAAGATGTACTTGGAAGGGCCTCAAATTGAACCTTGAGTTCAACAGAGTGAGGTCCCCTATCCAACTTAATTTTTTGTACCCCTAACCTGAAACACTCATGATCTACTTCAAATAATATTTTTTTTTTGGTTCCTCTTGGTGTATATTCCTTTAATGAATAAGCACTTTATTTTGCATGAAGAACTATATTTTCCTGCTTTGGCTGTGCAGAAATCTGACTAGTTTTTAGCTCAGAGGTAGAAGTGATAGTGGATTTTAGAAAGAACAAGGATTACCTTGTTAGGCACCCATCTTGTGTAAGGACCTTATGGGGTCCCTGTGCAAGGAAAGGGTATAGTTAATGATCTGGAGAGTTCAAAGGACTCTGAGAGTCAAAGATGCTTAGGATCATTTGCTCAAATGCCCTAGTTCCAGGTTAGAGTCCTCTCTTTTCCTACTAGCCCTGACTTTGACGTAGACTGTGCATTCACTCTCCTTTGCAGATCTTCCAGTTTTATAATTAGTTCCCAAACCTTATTTTCAGCACAGTCTGCCCTGTGGCAATAGGAAATGAGTCAACCACAGTTCTGTCAAAGAGGATTTTCAGCGACCTCTTTGAGTTAATAGTTAACTTACTGGAAAATTTGTATTATTATTATTATTATTGCTATTATTTGATAATGGAAATTCAACCCAGAGCCTTCACATCCTAGGCAAGTATTCTACCATAGACAGACTTCCAGCCCTTTCATTATTATGAGATAGTGTGTCACTAAGTTGATGAAGCTGGCCTTGAACTTGGAATCCTCTTACCTGAAACTTCCCAGAGTAGCTGAGATTACAGGTGTGTGCCACCATGCCCAGTTATGATCATGTACCTTTAATTTTGTTTTTTTTTTGAGGCTCCTAGAGCAGTTAACAAAAGCCAGAGAACTATGATTTTTATAATTAGCATTCACTTCATATTACTCAGGTTTTATAACTACTACATAATTTAGTACCTTATGTTTCACCTGTGCCTCATCCCAATTCACTGCCACTAAGAGCATTGGTAATTGTGATGCTACTATATGCTAAGAATGATTACCTTCCTACCCATTCCCAACAATGGAGTGGGTACCAGCTCCATAATTCAGAGGGTCCACTTCCTAAAACCACTTGCTTATCCAATCTCCTAGCCTCAGTTGCTGCAAAACAGAGCCTGATGTACTTTCTTGCTTATAGGCAGTTCATTTGAGATGTGGTTCCAGTTGGTGTAAAAGGATGTGGTAAAAGAAATGTGAAGAAGAGAAAGCTGATGAAAGCATACATCATCAGTAGAACACTGCTGTGGGCAGTGGGTGCTTGATCTCAGGTACCTTTGAGAAGTTACGTGAAATGATTCTCAGAACCATGTGTGGGGGCCAAAATGCAGAAACATGTATCTGTTGGCTGCTGTCCTTTTGGCGAAGAGTGGCCCACATAAGTGTTTATTTCCCTGAGCTAAATTGCAAATGCTGAATGTGGACCTCCTAAGCCTTGGTTGGCATTAGAAACCTCTGGAGCAGGAGGTAAAGGGCATGTGAAGGGTGAGGCAGAGCAGGGGCTGACGTAAGATGCAAGGTTGAGGGGTTGTAAAGTGCGCAGAGTGCCTGAAAAGTCTATAAACTTGATCAGTTGATTAGATGCATTCATTTCTTATGTTCATTGAGTGTATTCATCTTTCCTCTTTATTTTCTATGATTTATGATATGAATATAGCTATTATAATCAAGAATCATGCTACTTAAAAATATTGTTCCCTTCTTAAAAAATGAAAGTAGGCTTAAAGTGAGGGTTTGTAGCACTGCTTGGCAGAATGGAAAAGTGAGGAGGGTATAGAGAATAAGTCATGTAATTAAATTGCTGCTTGCTGTTGCTTTCCAAGTGGAAGGTGGGGAATTAAACATTCTAGCAGAGAGTCTGAATTTGTACTGTGTGAAGTCCTGAGTCTTAGAACAGATTATTGTTAAAAATTCCTCTTTTGGGGGGCACTTTTTCTTTTCTCTTTCAATAGATCTCACCAAGCCTTCAGAGTGGATGTTACTAGCCGCAGTGCTTGCCATAAGTGAAATTCTGTGGGGGTGAAATGGTTAATTGTTCCTAACATTGGTATTTTCTAGGTATTCTGATTGGGAGACAGACAAGGTAAAATACAAAGGTGAGAAGGACCCAGTCCTTGCCTTCAGAGCCGTTCTTCTGTTGGTCATGAGAATTCATAGGACCACTTTCGTGAAGCAGCGGATTAGAGACTGAGGCTTCCGGTTATGGTATTAGTTGTCTAATTTGCTGGTAAATTTTCTATATGAGATGTAAATAATATTTATTGGATTTCATGGCCATTTAATTGGAATTTCTTCAATTTTTATGATCTCAGTACTTGGGCTGCATTTGATATCATTATTGGTATATCTATCATAGCTGTTTTTGTTATTTTGAGACAGTGTGTCATTGTATAATTCAGGTCGGCCTTGAGTTCACTGCATAGCCCAGGCTGGCCTTAAGTTCACATTGATCCCCCTTCCTTGGCCCCCTGAGTGCTGGGATGAGTGGTGGCTTCACAGGGTGTCACCCCCCTAGCTGTCATAGCTATTATGAGAAGTCTTTTTTATGACTATTCATTATTTGAAGAATATCTATACAATCTAAAATAATATTTTGAACAGTGTGGTACACTCCTACTTACTCTGAGTGTCACGTAAGCAAGTCATTTAATATCTCTAAAATGTTAATCCCTTTCTACATTACAAGGTTTTTAAATGGCTCTAATAAGCCTGATTAATGTAAAGTTGTTTTTAAAAATCTAATAGATTGTGTTGTTTTTACATTTTAGTTAATATTTAGTTAATATTAATTTAATTAATTTAGCTTAGTTAATATTCCATAGTCAGTCCATCTTTGTTAAATTAGGATAATACTAAGCTCTGTCCTATATTTAAAGTCTGAAGTATTTTGTTGAAAAGGAAGTACATTTTCAGGGTAAAACATCTGAGAAATGTAGAAGAGTGTAAAGATCATCCATAATATGGTAACTATGATTACATTTTGGTTTGTATCTCCATACTGCATGTTTGTATTCTAGATGGGGGCAAATGCATTATTTATAAAACTTAAATACCATTTTATTACTTGTTCTTTTCATATGATATATTTTTCCTTCCTAGTTAAAAAGATCTAGTTCACCACTAGTAATTTAATGTGTGAATGTACTGTGATTTATTTGTTCCTGTTGCTAGATATTTGATTTTTCAGTTTTTTGCTTGCAAGAATGATGCCAATGTTCTTACAATAAATTCCTAGAATTGGAATTCCTGAGCAATTGTATTGTAAGCTGAGAGTCTAACAAAACCACCCCCTCACCCCCTGCTGTGAATTGTAAAATATCTAGTAATGTGGATCGTATGTTTTAAAAGACTACCTAATACATTTTGAACCTCACAGCTGCTATAGCTGTAGCATTAGCTTTATTAGATCAATAGTTTTTTCTTGAACTTAAAGAAGTTAAACTTTTTGAAATACCTGAGACCTTTTTTCCATGTAGTCCAGGACAGTGGTTGTCTTGTGAATGAGTAAAGCATTAGTAATTTTAAATGTAAATCTTTTAGTGTAAGGGGATGCAATAAATACACCGTCAGCAAACATTTGCTGTGTCCTATTTAATACATGTTCAGCTATGCACCAAAGCTATACAGATGAGTGACTCAGTTTTCTTGATCCACTTGGTCCAGGGGGGTAGACATGTTTATGTATTTATGTAAATGTTTACAAACATGTAAACAACTATAAAACATCATAGTAAATTGCATTATAAAGTATTCTTTGGAAAATCTATGGTCCCTGCTGTAGGCTGCATTTAGGGAAAACAATCTTGATGTTTTGTCATTTAATCTAAGTGGGACTTCCCAATGGTCAGATCAGTTCAGATCCTTGTTGAACTTGTGTGGGGGGAAGAGGGGTAGGGAAGGAGTGAAGGAAGGGGCGACAGAGGGACAGAGATTTTTATTTAATGTGTAATAAAAAAATGTCATGGAAGAGAGACAAACATGAGAGGAGAGAGGCTGAGTAATACAACATAGTCACTATTAGATTTCTGGTGTGTATTCAATTTTGTGTTTCTAGGATTGCTGTAATTTTAAAGGCAATCTCCCTGTACTATGAATAAAGTCTTTTGGATACATAGACATCTTGAGTAGATGGGCTGTTTATTTCCTTGTTACGTTTTTGTATTAGTTATCTGTGATTGCATAAAGACACATTTATCACCTTGGCCTGTGGTATGGAAATCAGACACTGAGCTGGGCCTCTGTCACCTGCAGCAAGACAGCTATAAGGGTGTCATCTGAAGACTTGTGTGGGGAAGCACCAGCATATAAGGTCACTCATATAGACTGTGGAGGATGTGGCTGCATCAGGTTAGGAGGTATCAGTCTCTTCCTTGCTGGCTACTGATTGGAGACCTTTTACTTCCTTGGTACACAAGGTGAACAGAGCTTCTTTAAAAACAGAAGCTGATCTTAAGATATGAGACCAAAGCTTAAGTCACCAAAAGATAATGTTGCTGTCATCAAAATGTGGGCTGGGGTTGTAGCTCAGTGGCAGTTCGTGTATACTTAGACCTACAAGGTCTTGGATTCAGCTGCTAGCATCAGAAAATTAATTAAGCTGGACGTAGTGGTGCATGCCAGGTTAAGACAGGAAAATCACCATGAGTTTGAGACTGGCCTACATCATGAGATCAAGGGCAGTCAACTACATAGTGAGACTCTGTCTAAAACCACAAAAGAAAGCCAATTAAAATAAATACAATCTTTTGTGCTTCATAGGGCACTCTCAGAAAGCAAGAAGTCAACCCACAGAATGGGCAAAAATGCAAGTCACACAGATGATAAGGAACTTATGTCTAGGCTACATTGAGAATGGTTACAACACCATTCTAAGAGATAGTAATATTGATCCAGTGGGGAAGCAGGTCATACAGCAAGGGTACCTGGAACGAACAAAGACTTTTCAGGAGGGGTAGATGGAGAGGTCCTGGTCACTGATGTCTATCTAGACCTTATTGGACTAGGTGAATATAATCTTCAGGTTATCGCTTATCTCTTGTGGGAGGCACGTAGGCTTGCTCATTCCATCTTTATCTTGAGGCCTGGCCTTCACTAGATCTGTCTGAACCTACTGTAGTTGTAATGAGATTTTATCATCTGCACTGTCTTCCTTGAGGGCTCAGCCCAGTCTGACTGCCTATAATTTTGCTGCCTAACTTAGCTGACTATAATAGTTCACGTGCTTTGAGTGTACTAAGGCTAGTTTAAATGAGTGAATTGAATGATACATGAATTGTATCTTAATAAGCCATGCACCCATCCCTGCCCCAGAAGTTGATGATAAGAAGCCAAAGGGAAAGGGGTGCCTGAAGGTCTTTCTTAGGTAAGTTTTCTCACCAGTCACCCTTCTTTACATTGTTATTCAATGTGTTTTATTTTATTTTGTTTTGTTTTGTTTTGTTCTTCCTCTTCCTCCCCGCTTCCTCCTCTCCCCCTCTCTCTTTCCCTGTCAGTCTTCCTTCTTTCTTCCCTTCCTCCCTTGAGGTGGTTGTGCCTTCATTTTTCTTGTTCTGTCTGACCAGGCCACATTTGCTTGTTAAAAGCTGTGAGCGTTAGTGGAATGTTAATGGTCTGAACTACATTAACTTCACATCTGGCTGTTTCTCTCCAGGAAGTTCTCTTTATTTGATTGCGACTGATTAGAGGTTTTGTTCATGCTCATTTGTGCTGATTTGGCTTGTTTAGAGTAAAGCTAGTTTGTATGTGTAACCCTGCCCAGCATTCCAAAGACCCCTTCCTTAGAGCCTGTGTTCTCTTCATAACCGGCATATGTGGGAGGAGGGAGGACAGTGGGGAGCAGTTGAGCCTTGGAACTTTCCTGATCTCTAAATAATGCTCAGAGGCCTCAGCACAGCGTGCTACTTTAGAAGTCATTTGTCTGACAGCTGGGACGTATGTTTCCCAAGAAACCTGTAGTCTTCACTCAACCGGCTGTGCCTGAAGTGGTGCCAGCCTGGCCCTGCAGCACTGTAAGGCAGCCCCATGCACAGGGTCTGTGGGCCACATGAGGCTGTCTGGATGCTCACCTCTCTGTGGTAGAGGTGAGTATAACAAATGCAAAACATCTGTGGTATACACTTGGAGGTCCTTGCCTGTGTTGTGGCAGTCCTTTGCTAAGCCTATGCGAGAATGACCTCCCATTAGTAACTCATCGCTAAAGCAGGACCACTGGGTGTGGTGGCACATGCCTATAATCCCAGCACTGGGGAAGCTGAGGATTGACATGAGTTCAAAGCCTATAACCTACATAGTGAGACCCTGCCTCAACCAACCAACCAACCAATCAACAAAAGCAGCACATTAGCAGGCTGCCCAGGTACCTGTGAAGACCTTGGCATTCCACATGGAAGTCTTTTTCAAACTCAGTTTATGTTGCTTTCTATAGATTAGACTGTTGAGAGGAGTTAAAATCTGGGGCTGCAGCTGCTGCTGACCTACTTCCTTCCATGGTGAACAAGGTCAGAGAGGGAGGAAGAGGAAAAAGAGGCAGAGATAGGAATGGAAGAAGGCGGGTGGAGAATAAGAAAACCACCAAAGTAAACATAATGAAAAGAAATTTAGGAATCTGAGAAAGCAGTGAGAAATGGAGAGACAGAACATATGGTTGTGAGGTACAGTGAAAGAAAGGATTAAGGGGAGGGGACAGTGATGTTGCGGTAGAAATGAGTTATGATGGGAAAGATGAAGGGAATGCTTCAAAATAGCGAAAGTCACCTCTTTGCGTGCTTCCCTCTCTGTGCCCCTGGCAGTTGTGCTTGCCTCTTGCTGGCCGCGAGCCTCAATGCCTTCTCTTGAGGTCTGCTTTCCATCTGCCTGTGCACACTGTGGAGCTCCGAGAGCATCTGTGCCATCCTGGTCCTTCTGCCTTCCTCTTTCTTCTTTCCTGAAGCCCTTGGCTCCTAAGAGAATGGGATTTTGTGTCAAGAAACAACCTTAGAGAAGGCTAGAGACTTGGCTGTTCTGCTCTACAGCAGAGGAAAGAGTTCCTGCAAAATTAAATGACCCAAGGACCCCAGGGCCTGTTTCAGTGGCTTGCAAGGGTGGCCTAGAAGGCCAGGCTTCTGGCTTGTGGGTGCAGCTCAGGGCCTGGGGAGCCCACTGCCCATGTCTGAGGAGAGCTGGCTTCCTGTACTCCTGTCCTGGAGAAAGGTCACAGGGAAAGAAAAGGGAGGGAGGGGCTTGTGAAGTGCTAGGTTTGCTGTCTTTCTTTATATTCTTTTTTCTTTCAGTACTGGGAATTGAATCCAGAGCTTTTCTTTATACTAAGCTATTTCCCTATTTTTTTAATTTTAATTTTGAGCCAAGGTCTTAACTGTGTTATTAAATTGTCCAGGATGGACTTGAACTTGTGATTCTCTTGCATCAGGGTTTCGAGTGCTAGGAATTTAAGTATATTATACCGCCTGCTGCTGAGTGCCATCTTATTCTCTCCTTTTAGCTTAGGATTGCAGTTGGTTTCCTCTTGGACTGATTCTCACCCAGTTCTAATGGGGGTCTTGCTCAGCTGATGGTCCCTCCTGGGTCTAACACGGTTCCCTGGAGTGGTGATGGAGGGGGATGGATAATGATTTCAGGTCATGTCTTACGGTTTTGGACAGTAGGATGCAATCTCACTTTATTCCACTGCTTCTCACCTGGGGTGATTCTGCTGTAAAGGGGACTTTTAATGGTATCTGGAGACATTGCTGGTTGTCACATGTAAGCAGTGCTAGTGACATACAGTGAATGAAGCCCAGCAGTGCCACTAAATGTTCTCCAGCGTGCAGACAACCTCCCATGACAGAGCTGCCCAGCCAGTGCCACCAACAGTGGCAACGTTAAGAAGCACTGTGTTACTTCGATCTCTTCCATCCCAGGAGAGTCAGAGGCCCTTTTTTTCCTATCTGTGTAGCAGTACCTGGGGACAGTTTCATCCAGATACTTGTGGCTTGGGCCTGAGGTAATATCCTAGGGTTTTTGGATTAAGTAACTTGATTCACAGAGCTAAAGTTTGATGAAAAGCTGGCAAAATTCCATCTTTCTCATGTCTGCAGCCCTCTCCTTGGATGCCTCTGCATACAGTGGTTTCTAAAAAAGCAGAAATCATGACCATCCCATGCGTGGGCTTCCAGTGGTCCAGCGTGGCCTCGAATAGGTACACGAGCAAGTCATGGAAGAGTTCAGTGAGAAAAGGAAAAGAGCATGAGATACGAGAGTGAGACTGAAGCATGAGGGATTTCTTTTTTTTTAATCATGTATTTATTTGTTACAGGGTCTCTCTATGCAGCTTGGACTCATAGTAATCCTTCTGTTTCAGCCTCTCCACTTCTGGGATTACAGGCATACACCACCGTGCCCAGTTTCATTGGCCAGCTTGTTGCAGGGCCAGCAGGGCATGCGATACTAGGGATCAAACTTGGGACCTTGTTACCAGGCAGGTGCTTACACCACTGAGCTATCTCCTTGGCCCAGGGTGAGGGATTTCTAAGAGGGCAAAATAGATTGTCCTGTTTGCAGCAGTCAAGTGGCAACTAGCTACTAGGTATAGGAAAGGAATTAGGGAGAAAACGTTATCATTTTAGTGATCTCTAAAATTGCTCTAAAATTGCTCGGGGCCAGTGGCGGTAAACCTGTGGCCTGTGTGCCTCAGTGGTCTCTTGGTATTACCGGTAGCTCTAAAAGATTCACCATCACTATTCTAGGCCAAAGACTTACTTTATCATTTTTATAATTTCATCTTTTTTTTTTCTAGTACTCAGGATTGAACTCATGACCTTGTGTTTGCCAGGCAGGTGCTGAAGCCACCCCTGGCCCTAATTTCACCTGGTTTTTTCTTGCAGAGTCACAGAGTAAATCTGTTGTAAAACACTTCCTCTAGGAGAGCGTTTTTTGTGTTACTGCCTCCTCTCCTGCCAGAGACAGCCTGTGCTCTGTCCTGGCATGCTGTAGACGCCCCAGAGTGAGCCCTGCATGAGGTATAAAATTATGCTGTTATGTCACCACAGTGGCCTGGTCAAACAGCTGGAAAATCTGTGCCATTTTGTTCTGGATAACTCGTTTCTCTTTCTGCTCTGTTTAAAAAGCTAGCTCAAGTTGATCTCATTTATTTATGACTTGATTCTCCTCCTTTTCTTTATAATAGAAGCTGTTATTAAAAAAGGTTTCCACCCTCCCATTGATTTTCAGTCTAGAGGTCAAGATTTGCTGATTTTTAATTTGCTTTTATTCTAGCTTTTTTTTTTTTTTATGTATTTAGTACAGGGTTTACAGGGTCTTGCTACACAGATTGAACTCATAATGATCCTCCTGTTTTCAGCCTCCTAAGCCCTGGGATTATAGGTGTGCGCCACCAGGCCCAGTCTCATTCACCCTGTCAGTGTGCCCTGGGGCAGGGTTGGCACAGCACGCTGGGGATTGAACCTCAGTCCCTGTGCCTGCCTAAGCAGGTGCTTTTGTCTGCTGAGCTATCTGGCCAGCCTTCTAGTTCATTTTTAAGCAGTCCTTTAGCCCTTGTATTGAAGCTCAATTAAAAAAAAACATCCTTTCCCAGTGTTTGCTACTTGGACTTTTTCCTCCCTGATGAATTTGCAAATGTTAATGAGCTGCTGCTGGTTGGAAGTGCCTGTATTTAGAGCTGTGGGATGCACAGCTATGCACACGGGATTCTTTTTCCTCTTGGAATCACAGGGCTAGAAATGCACAGCTAGAGTTGTCAGAGTGGAGGGCCGAGGAAGGGATGCCATCTTCTAATTTGTAAGGGCGTACTCTAGATTCTCATTCTCAGTCCTTATCTTTAAAAAAAAAAAAACAAAACTGTGCCGAGATGCATAACATTCAACTTACCATTTTAACCATTTAAAGTGCACAGCTCATTGGCACTAAGGATACTTCCGTGCTTATACTGCCATCAGCACCTTTCATCTGTAGAACTTCTTCTTCATCCCAAAGCACAACTCCTTGTCTCTTGAGCACTAGCTGCACTTCTGCCTCCGCCTAGGCCTTGCTAGCACAGGCCTACTGTCTGTCCCTACGCATTTAACTGCTCTCCCTACTGCACGTTGGTGGATCTTTACAGGATAGTATTTGTTCTTTGGTATCTGGCTTATTTCGCTTAATACAGTGTCCTCACAGTTCATCCACATTGTAGCCTGTGACAAGATTGCCTTATAAAATCTTAATATTCCTTCCCTTTGTATGTCTGTACTAATGGTGGGGAACCTCTTGAGGTTCAGTGATACAAACAGCCCTCTGTGGCACATGGGCCATAGATTTGCCACCACTGGCCTATATTATATATATATTTTTTGATCCATTCCCTTGTTGATGAGCGCTTGGAGTGTTTGCATTTTGGCTGTTTTCGGCTACCAACATGGTTGTAGTCCTAGTCCTTCAAAAGCGTGTTAGAAACCTCACCTGCTTTGCGAAAGTACTGAAAAACACGGGCAAGTGGTGCCTGTCCTTGTCCATGCATATGTACATATCCCTGTGTGTTAGTCTATTTATGAGCATTGGGAAGAGTTACATGGCGGCAAATGCTTTTTCTGGCCTAAAGTCCTGAGCCAGAGCTTTAGTTACACCTTTGCTTCACATCTGACCTCTTCCTGGCCTCCCCTGCTCCACCACCATCTCTTCTTTCTCTTCATTCGTTCACTTCAGCAAACTTTTATTATTGATGACTTTTTGAACACAAAGTATTCGGGGTATTTTGAAGAGGAATAAAATTGTTTATGGGTTATTAGAGACGCTGGTCAAGTGAGCCCAGGTGCATGCCTGCTACACCAGTCACCCGTTCAGAGGATAGCAGGGATGAGGGAGAACTCATTAGAGGAAGAGAGAATGGCCTAGACGGAGGCTGTGGGTGGATTGTATTTGTATGTGGCCTTTAAATGTTTCCTATTATTAGAATGTGCTTAGTAAGTCCTCTGCCTGGAAACAATTGTGATTTATTTTTCTATACTCTATTTGTGGGTTTTGTATAGGAAGTTTCTCTTTCATAAATTTGTCTTAAAAGAAGTATATTTTTGTCTCATATAATCTTACTCTCCATGGTCTGAAGACTTTGGCCTTTTGTATGAATGTATGTATGTATTTGTTTGTTTCCCTCCCTTCCTTCTTTTCTGCTTTTCTGACTAGGGATCAGTCACAAAGCCAAGGCATGCTAGGCAAGTGCTCTACCACTGCACTAAATCCCCAGCCCTTTATGTCTACTTCTACATTGGTAATTTAAAATAACTTTTTTCAGGTAAATATATTTAAAAAATTAATTGCAGCTTATGGTTGAGTCAAATATTTATAGAGCCTGGAAAAGGGGAACCTTCAATTTCAAGGTGGAATGTTGCTCTACTGCAGTTAATGATTTGAAGAATGGGGTAAGTCTCAGCATATTTAACAAAAGAAACAAAAACAAGATATCTGTGCATCTTTTACACAGATACATAAAGAACCTCATGTATGTGTGTTCATGTATGTATACGTACAGAACATACTCACATGTATTCCTTCCCTACCCTCAGTCTCGCCAGAACCCAGTCTCAGGCATACTGAGCTACCGTCACTGAGCTGTTCCCCACAACCCATGCTCTTTTAATTGCTAAGTTTGAAAGTGAAAAATTAACAACAGTTTCCTCCAGAAGGGAGCATCTTGATTCTTGTCTAGTAATTATCTACTGTCAGCAGATGGTCACACATGTGAGCAGTAAATAATGTGGTAAATTTAACTGTGATTCAGGTTGGTGGCACTGCCAGTCTAGCTCTTTTGGTCTCAGCCTGACTTTGTAGCCTATCACTTGGTCTGTAGGACTCATTCAGGAAGCTGCAGGACTGAGAGTTCCAAGGCTATCTTAAGGAGGAGCCTGAGGAATAGAGAATTAGTGTTCAGAGCAATGTAGTCCAACCTCCTGGAAAACTATAAATGTATGAGAATAGGGTCTGGGAAGGGAATGGATGGGGAAAGGAAATGAAATTGGAAAGTATTTCTAGGGCTACAAGAGAAGAAAAATAGGAGGTTGTATGAGACCTTTGTGGTGACAGCAGAGGGGTTAATAGGATGACCGACCCCAGATAGTATTATGGCCTTCTCCTCACCCTTGTAGCAAATAGCTTGGAATCTTCTGGGAGCTTGTCCCTTCCAGAGTCACTCACTAGGAGGTGAAGCTAGAACCTTGTTTCTGAAGCAGGAGTCAGCTCTTCCTGGCCTGCATGTGAGGTGAAGTTGGTGACAGGAATCATTCCAGGTGCTAGGAATGTGAGGTGAATGCTCTGCTCACACAGAGTTTAGAGTCTGATGGAATTAATAGGGGGATTAGTGCCAATAGTTTACTTGTGTTCTGACCAGGTCCCAGTGAATACTTTTTCCAGTTATAGCATACAAATGATTATTCACACAATCATTTGGAAAACCAATCTTTCTGCATTTGATGGGTTTGAAAGAACAATGTCAAACCTGAGGCTTTTTCTTGATGCAGTCTTTTTCAGAAAGTCAGAGGATTATGGAAGGAAGTGTTTCTAGTCCAATAATCTCTACTATTTTGGATATGGACTGATTTTGTCAGATGCTGCTTCTCTCACAGACACTTCATCTGAACTTAGCTCTTCCATGGTAGTGATTTGAGTAAAATTCTTATAGCCAGCAATACTGTTCCTTGAGTACCCGGTCTGGCCAACAGTAATTTCTGTGCTTCTGCTTGCAGTCATATTATTATTTTTTTACTTGATTTGATCATTTGTAGCAAATTTATATAGAGATTTATAGTTCCCACTACAGATTGCCCTTTCTTCAAGAAATGTTTCTCTTGCATTCTCAGTGTGTACAACAGAAATATGATGATGACTAAAATGTCCTGTTTTGTTAGATTCCCAAGCCTAGGAACAAAGACCTGACTAGGAGCCAGGGAGATGGCTCAATAGAATAAGTGCTTCCCTAGCAAGCACAAGAGCCTGAGTTCAGTCCCCGGTTCCTTGACTATATGCAAAGGAGTCTGCGGTGAAACATTCCGCAGGTGAAAAAAATTCCTTTGTGATAGCATTAAGAAAGGAGCAGTCTCCTGTCTTCCTTGAGGTCTTGCAGTCATATCGAGGATGTGTCCAAGGGTGAAATCCTTGCTGTATGTCTTCCATAGGTGTGCAGACTCTGTTGTAGTTCATCAGAGGCTCTTGAAATGCTGAAGTCTGGGCTTGTGACAGTTGCTGTATTGTGGTGGGTTTTGCCACTATGACAGCATGGGGATTTGACTTTAATGCACTTTTGTGTAGGTGGACATTTTCTCCCTAGGAAGTTACCCTGAGAATATCAATTTGATTCACAGAAAATATCAGCCAGGAGGTGGGTACTATCATTTAGCACTGGCAGCATGCACACTTGGGTGTGAGCAAAAGGCCATTAGGCTAGCTCTTAGTGGTTCCCTAATCTTGAAAGACATTTTTTGAAGTTAATTAACCGAAGTGAGGTGAGAGAGCTCTGACAGATCTGGCATCTTATCCTCTAATGCAGTTCTCCTCCTCAGGGTTGATGACAGATCTCTATAAAGCTCTGGTGCTGAGAATTGAATCCATGGCCTGAACAAGTGCTCTGCCACTGAGCTGTACCCTTGGTCCTGAGATGTATAAGTTTAACAGTTGTAGATGTTATTTTTTGTTTTTATTTTATTTATTTTTATGTATTTGGTACAGGGTGTCACTATACAGCTCGGACTCCTAGTGATCCTCCTGTTTTCAGCTTCCCCAGCACTGGGAGCACAGGTGTGTACCCCACACCTGGACTCAGTTTTCTGTTCAGTGCACCCCAGGGGTGGGGCCAGTTGTAGATATTATTGAATTATTCATATAAAACAGAAATTAAACACTGTGAAATAGAGGAATCATGAAGTTTCTATTAAAAATATCTAAAAACTTACAATTTTAAATTAGAACTGTAGATGGGTTAAGCCTCGTGGTATTTTTGAAACTTGAATCTCCTAGCAATTTACTCAAAATAACCAATAAATGAAATATTCTTGTTTAGCTGCAGTAAAAATGGGGCTGGGGTGAGGGGTGGGAAGCATCACTTTACCAGCCAATAAAATTTTTGTGGAAATAGAATGCAGAATTAGAATTCATACTTTGTTTGCAATGAAGTACAAATCATTGCTCTAATAGAATTAAGAAGCTTTCATCTTTGTTAACAGATTATGCCATACACAAAATGCAGATTGTTGTAAATATATTCAATTGGTTTGTAGTCTGTACTTCACATTCTTTTGAAAGTGAATGCTGTTTTACAAATGCTCAGGCTCAGTGCTGCCTCCGTGTCTTTGACTATGTTTCTGAGGACTTAGTTTTCTCAGAGCTTTTCTTTGCTTTCCCAGGGTTGTAAGAGATTTCTGCTTTTCTGTGGACCACACTAGCCCCATTTTGCCCTGTTACCTGACACACCTACCAAGCTGTATTAGCTCCCTACTATTACAACAAAACAGCAAACATCATTTACTTATAAAAGGAAAAGTTTTCTTTTGGCTCAGTATTGGATTTTCCAATCCAGCGGACTGGCTCTGTTGGCACTGTGGTGAGGAGCCCTGGCTGGTATCCCCTGGCAGGAGCAAATCTGCTTATGTCACAAGCCAGATAGCAAAAGAATAAAAGAGCCAGGTTCTTAACAGTTCTTTCCATAGTGGACCCCAGGGTCCAAGGACCTCCTTGCTACCTGGCTGCTCTTCTTAGCTTTGCCATGTCCTAGTAGTACTCCTTGGAGGACTATGCTTCCTAAGCATTTGGGAGATTTTAGTGCCAAACTGTAGCCATGTCCAGAATGCTTAGCCAGATAGTTTCATCAGAAGACAAAGAAGCATAAAACAATGCTGTTGACATTGTAGAGCAAACATTATGGCTGGAAGGTAAGCTAGAACCAATGTGAAACAACTAAAAATGCCCGAGGGCTCTGTGTACATTTGGGCAAGTGAAGAGACTAGGAAGAGTTGTAGGCATCTGCAAAAGATGGGTAGAAGGAGGTTGGGTTCAGCGTATGGGTATATTAATATGTATCAATAGGTGGAAGGATCCGAGAGCTGTTTCTTGATTTTTTTTTTAAATACAAGGACATGTTAACATAGAGCTAAATTATTCACACAATGCTATTTAATTACCCCATGTCAACTAAGCAAAGAATGACCTCAGTTCTTGATTAGTTATGCTCTTTCTTCTGTACCTTTTCAGAGCCCTTGATGATGGACCAACACAGCTCCTCTGGGAGCAGTGAGAAGTGTGACATTCTTGTGGGGTGGGCATCTACAAGCCTGGGAAACGTGATAGAGTGTCCTGAGCTGGGAGGCAGGTGGCCTCAGCTGGGCATCCCTGTCTACTACTAACTTGTGTGATTACAGCCAAGCCTCAGCCAGTGCCATGGTGGGTTTCTGTGCCCGTCTGTCTCTCTGCAGTCTCACGCTGCAGCAGTCTTCAAAAATGACTGAGTTTGCAGTGTGTCTTGCTTTGACTTCCTGTCTTTGTGGACAGTGACTCGAGAAGAAACCAAGCTGGCCTCTCCTGTTAGTGAGCTGTCAAGATAGATGCAGGGCCGCAGGAAATGGTCAGCCTAGGCAAGGACAGCCCTTTGGCCCAAGGCTGTGGCTCCATCCTCGGTGTTTGTTGTCTCTGCTGAACACACTCGATATCTACAATTGGGCCACCCTGACTTCTGGCCAGAGATAAGCCAAATCCTGGTTGCCTTTAGTTGGATCTGGATTAGGGATATGTATTCAGAATTTGGTCCATTAGGACAGAGGCAAGCTGCAGAAGTTGGACGGGGACCAGAGAGGGCTGTCTCCTTGTTCCCAGCAACTTCTGCTTACTCTGGTGCAAGAATTAGCACACCCCAGGATTATAAGCTTACCAGCCCCTTGCCCTACAAGGCTTTTTGTTCTGTGTCCTGGCATTGCAGACTGGCACCCTTAATGCTTTGAAGAATTTAGGAACTTTGCCATCAGCACAGTTTGTGAAGGCTATTAGCTCCTACCTTCCACCTGAAAACACACTGTGGGAAATCTCTGTGGGTTCCTGACATGCATTTATTTCTTTGGGCCACCTCTGTATCTCCAAGCCAGCATGAATGTTGACCAGATTCCCTGGGTACTGCATTTTGTCATGGTCACTTGGGGGGTTGCTGCCTTTGGCATCCAGTTGTTGAAGCCTGGCTCTGTTCTCCTTGCAGGCTGGGGCTCTGCCAGCTTCTTGCTGTGGCATTGGCAGGCAGCTCCGAGCTGGGGGGCAAGAGCCAGTCCTGCAGGTCTGCTGGTGTCTTGCTGCAGGGTGGCTACCTGGCTGGCTTTCAACCAACTGGGGGAAGAAAAAGATCTCTCCTCTGAAGGACTTCCACCCTTAAGATCTAGAGGGAAGCTTTGGCTGCCCTGTAGCATTTCTGTCTTTCCTGCCTGCCCCTAGAAACAGAAAAATGTCCTCTCAAATGCTGTGCCCTCACCATAGGAATGGGTGCTTTTGGTTAGAGCAAGGAATGTGAAAATGATCCATTGAAGTTACCAGGTCACACTATTCAGTTGCTCATGGGACACTTCAAAATCTGTTAGCATGTGCTTTTTGCCTCTTCTGCTTTGAGTTATCTTAAAGCAAGAAGTTACATGTGTAAGCTTCTGAGGAACCAGGGCTTAAGTAGAATCAAGAACAGCAGTTTCTCTATAATGTCCACAGACGTTGAGAGTTGGACTCAAATAAAAATTTCTTTTAAAAAGTAGCTCAATTTTTAAATCAGCAGCTTGGGGGCTGGGGAGATACCTCAGTGGTCCAAGCACCTGCTTAAGCAAGTGCAAGGACCCAGGTTCAATCCCAGTACCACATGCCATGCCAGCCCCAGGCACTGAGCCAGCCACCAAAACCAGATGTGGTGGTGCACCCTTGTAATCTCAGCACTGAGGAGGCTGAGACAGGAGGATCACTATGAGTCCGAACTATGTAGCAAGACCCTGTACCTAATAAGTAACAAAAACAATTTTAAAAAATCAGGTTGCAGAATGCTACACATACATGTTTTTGGATTACATATATAAGGCAGCTTTGTTTATTAGGCATAACACTTTTGAGCACTCCTCAAAAGAAGTAAACAGGATATTATCATTATTTCTGTCCAAACAAAGGCTCTTAGATGTAACTAGTGGAGAAAGTAACAAAACAGAAGCCGGGGGAAATAAGCCCTAAGTAAGCACTATCTAGCCACAGCTCACCCCCCCATCAGCAGTGTGCATGTGGTGTAAGTGTGCCATCTGGTGGCATTGGCTGCTGCAAATGTTTTGTGCTAGAAATAGCCAGCTGCAGAGACATCCAGCTGAGGCTGTAGTTCATGGTAGCTGGTTTCTGGCTCCTAGAGCATTTCCTCGCACACTCATTCATCAAATGAAACTTTTTTTCCCCCTTCACAGGAAACTTTTTGAAGAGACTTCATATTATAGCAGGGAATAGCTCAATGTGCTACTAGAAAGCAGAACAAGATTTTGCTTGACAGCAGTCTTTAGCTGTGCTCCAAGCCTAATTGTTTCCAAAATCAGATAGAATATTCCAAATTTTAATCAGTCTGAAGTACCCTAGGAATGTCACTTTTCAGACACTGGAAACTCTGCTTTTGTAAATTGGTGTATTTAACAGGAGGGGTGCCGGTATTGATCACTTCCAAACCCTTGGCGATACCTTCCCAAGACTCCCACCTATCCTGGAGTTCCTTTTGTGAGTTTTTCTGCATTAAGCCTGCTGTTGGTCACTGAAGACTGAAAATTAAACAAGCTCTTCGCACTTAAGTGACACCACATAGGGCCTGATAAAGAACAGAAAAGCCGGGTGAAATTCTTTTCCCTATATCTTCTTTTCCTTGCCTCAAAGGACAGCTGTGTTTGGGTGTCATGGGGACACAGCTCTAGAAAGCAGCATCTTTGTGTGTGGTGCCAGCCCTTTCACAGAGTCAGACCACCTCAGGGTAGAGAGCAGATGAAGTTGCAGGCTTTCTTCACCTGTTACTCATTGAAGCCTGATTTGTATTTTCTTCTCAGGGAGTTAGGTCCCAAAAGAGTTTGGGACCAAAAGAGGTTTTGCTCAAAACTAAACTATGATTTTTTAAAAATTATTTATTTTCAACAGGGTCTTGCTCCACAGCTTGGAATCATAGTGATCTTCCTGACTCAGCATCCCGAGCTCTGGGATTATGGGTGTGTGTCACCACACCCAGTTTCAGTGGTTGGTATGGCAAGGGGCTGGCATTGCATATGGGTTCTTGAGCTTGCCAGGCAGGCACTTAGATCACTGAGCTATTTCCCCAGATCACAAAACTATAATTCTTAACACAGACCTATGGATGCCCAGTAGGTAATAAAAGCTGAGCAAAGCTTGGCATTCATTTCGTAAAACTGAATCAAATCCCTCCTTGTGCTCCACATAGACATGTTAGTCATTTAGGGAGCATCTGTCTAGAACATCAGGGATCTCAGCCCTAGATGTACCCAGCTTATCCTCATTCCCCTTCAAAACAGAGGGCGCCAAGATAGGAGGTTTACAGGGACCTTCAGCTATGCCCGGGAGCTTCCACCCAGGGGTCACCTTGGATTCCAGGAGAACCTTACAGGACTGGGGCATCATCTCATGGGAGCAGAACTAACCCTCAAGCCATGAGGATACTTCCAGAACATGAAACCAGGACTAAGAATGTTCTGAGGCTCGCTGGGTATCCAGACCCATCCCCGCCACACCATCCTATGAGCCTGTACTCCCTGCTTCACTGGCAGGCCATTGCAAGAGTCTTCTTAGTTGTGACCCCTCAGTGCCTCCAACTGAGGCTCCTTTTCTGTTTTCTCTTCATTTGTTAGCAACCACTTGATCTGTGCTCCCTTCCTTTTCTCTTATTTGCCAGTTCAAGCTTTTCCCTGTCCATTAGTTATCATCACTGAAAAGAGAACCCATGCTAACCAGTGGTACCATGATCTTTCAAATCCAAACTTTAAAGAAGGATCTGTGGTGTAGCTCAGTGGAAGGGTTCATGCTTAGCAGGCATGAGGCCCACTGTTCAATCCCCAGCACTCATAATAAGTAAATGAAAATAAAAAATAAGAGTAAAAGCCATACCTGATAATTCACAGGCAGAGCAAGGAGCAAAAATTAATATTTGTGTGAAAACTTTGACTTTTGGGGACTTTCTGAAGAAGTTGCCTGTCAATTTTGTGGTAATGGGGCTTAAGAAAGGGAGGCTTGAGCAGGCGGCGGGGGTAGCTCACTCTTGCATGATAAGCGTCATTGCTCTGAATCCCACAGCAGCGTGGCCTCATGGCTTCATCACGGTCACCCTTCGGTGGGGCCTATGTGCTGGCCCCCTAATGGAGACGTCTACAACATTTAATGTGTTAAGTGTTGTCCTCCAAATCAAATCTCATTTTTTGCTCCTTCATTCCCCGCAGGTCTGTGCTGCCCTGCATGGAAGTATATTTGAGACCTATTTTGCAAGACAGGACTTTGTAGAGATTTTAATTTGAAATAAAATGTGAGTTACCCAACCCAGCCAATTCTGATAATTTAACAGCTTTGTTAGGAGGTGTAGTGGATTTTTAACTAGTGGGCAACTTATTACACCCAGTGGAATTAAACTAGCATGGTGCTGGGTGCGGGAGGCCCGTCTGAGGACTGTTGTCAGCAGCATGAAGGTAGAACATGAGAAGCTGCCGAAACGCTGTTAGGGTCATTGTTTGGAGAAGCTGCTGGTTTTCTTGGCCTGTTCTGCTGGAGGAACAAAACTTTAAAGTTAATATTTGTATGATAATTTTCATTTATAGGGGGCTTTTCTGAAGAAGCTGTCAATTTTGTGGTAATAGGGCTTAAAATGAAAAGGGGAGGCTAGAGCAGCCTTGTCAAGCTGGCTTTCCTGGTGAACTTTGGAGAAGCTTTGATTCTCATCTTGAGCATTGCTGCCTGGCTCCAGAGAGGAAGATGGTGCACTGCTTGGCCTCATGGAGAAGCTTGTTGCACTGGCTTCTCTGATGGGAACTCGGCTTTCCCATTTGCTGGAGCAGCTCTGGACCTCACTGTTGTGGAAGAAGGCTGTGGTACTTTAGGGGAGCTCTGGTGCTTACCTTGAGCGTTGCTTCCTGGCTCCAGTTCAGATCGCTCATTCTGCCAGCACAGACCCTTCCTCCCTCTGGCGTAGACTTTCTGGCTTCCACCACTGACCTTTGGGCCTTTCCAGCTCAGATCCATGAAGCAGGCCAGCATGAGGCTTGTTGTGGGCTCCAGGCCTCCAGCTGGACTTGTGGGAGGCATTGTTATGAGCTCTAGGTTTTCAGCTGGACTCATGCAGGCTATTAGGATCCAGGCCCTCAGCTGGAGTCCATAGTATTTAGTATGTGGACAGATCTCTTGTACTTCTTGTATATGATTCTTGGGTGATTCCTGATAAAATACTATTGTAAATTGTGTCCTGTATTATATTGTTCCCCTTGCAAGAACTCCAAACTAGGATAGGCAAGTAACGAATGTCATGGTGAGTCTACCTTGCTCTTAGCCTGGCAGGTTTTATGTGGAAGTGCTGCTGGTTTGTGCAGGAAAATTGCTCATTTCTTGTTTCCCTACACACAGAGCTGTTGACCTCCTCCCCCTACAAGGTGTTAGGAAACAGGAATTAAAAATAGTGTGACCCAGACACTTTGAGCAATAAAAAGCTCCTGCCACTATTACATCGCTGACTTCCTGCCTCTTTTTAGTAAGAAAGGGAAGTATTTGGTACCTAAAAACTCAAAAGGTGAATAATTCTATTTAGGGAATCTTTCAGTATCAGAATTGGAGAAGTTTTTGCAAAAGGGCAAGAGCTTTCATTTTTCTTTCTTCCATGTGATTTTTTGCCTCATAGTTCTCCTCCCCAGTTCTTCCCACCCCCACTAGCTAAATATTGTGTCAGATTACTTGGGACTTTCTAAATAGGGGAGAAAAGAATCTTTTTCCTTCAATTTTGGCTCCTCTACCCTTTGAGGCTATACCATCTGTGCAGAAGAATTTATAAAATGCTGGGAGGTTTGGGTGCTTGTTTCCTTTTTGGAGGTGCTATTTACCCAGATCACAGTGAGTTTGCCTGCCGCTTTATAGGCAGATGATGAGGGGGTCAGATCTTCATGTGCTGCAAGGGCAGCCAGAGACTGTGGGAGGCCTTGCGGATCTGGCTGTAAGGTCTCCCTCAGGACAGGAACCCAGGCAACTGCAGCTGTGGGGGCTGAAGAAGGGTCTGAAGTTGCTCCTCTAGGGTGTCGGTCTCAACTCCTCAGCAGCCTCCCCTTCTCTGACAGGGGTGTCTTAAAGGGGTGGCAGCACTGCCACAATACCAGAGGGAGGAGTTAACGAAAAGGTTTAGTTTTCATTGGCGAGTAGAAATCCATTCTTCTGTAAAACAGCAGTCAGCATACCCAGTCACCCAGATTTTTTTCCATTTTCCTTCCTGTCCCTCAAATATGCAGAGCCCATTTCCACTTTGGGGCCTTTACCCTATTTGTTTCTTGTGATCAGTTTGAGATGCCATGTACCTCTCGCTGAGGATTATGCCTTCCTGGCTCAGTGAGTTTGGGGCATATTAAGCTCCCTGTACCTCAGCTACTTCCCTTGTGCAATGTAATTATAGGACTGCCACAGAACTGTAGGACTGAAGGAGTTAACATGTGGAAATGTTTGCCAGTGCTCCTGGCACTTGTTAAGTACTGTATAAGCTGTTATTTGCTGTTACTTTTATCATGGTGATAACAGTGATTTTTGTTACCTGTGTATTCATCCCACATCCTGACTGAAATGTGTGTTCCCTGGGATGCTGTCTTCTTGCTATAACCCCAGATTCTAAAGTTGAATGTGCATATGTAGGGCATCTGTTGTTGTTTTTAACCCACTCTTGGCTCTCAGGGGATGAGCACTGAGAGCTGCCCTTTCTCCCACAGGCCACAGCCATCCTCCTCAGATTCTGGAGCTGTGCTCTGTGCTGGAAGCTCCCAAACCAGCCGCCAGAAACAGCGGGAGGCTGGGAGCTCCAGCACAGCCTTGCTGGCCTCCTGGTCCGTATCCTGCCATGCCAGTCTTTCCTGTGAGGCTTTGCTGGTCTTGCTGGACAGCCCTTGAGAAATGCGGAAACACAGCCTGACCTGACAACAGGGCAAGTAAGCCACGGGGGAAATGCTTAGATTTTAGCTGATGGGATTTAAGTCTGATCCTTTCATAAGTGAGAGAGTGTTTTTAATCAAGTAGGTATTTTTGAAAAAGAAAAACACATTCAATAAATCTGTGACAAGTACTCCCAATTGTGAAGTATTTAGCAAAATGTGTAACTTAAGGGTGTGCTTGGATATTGCTGAGAAAGGAACTGAACTCTATAACACATGAATTCTGTAATACACGTGTATTTAATTTTTTTAAAGAATACAAATAGTAAAAAAAAAATAGAAATGATACAAAATTTCAGCTGGCAAACCTGCTTGCAATGAAACAAGCTAGAATTTCAGATTCTGAAGGTGGCATTGCAGCTAGTGAATGGGGAAAGAAAAGATTTCCTAAAATAACAGGAAGCCAGGAAATAACAATATAACAGCTGCAAGATGGTACAAAAAAAGTAAGGCTAATGGATATCAATGGAACAGCTGGAGTTAACACAAGCGGCATAAAAAGACTACAGAAATAGTAGAAGGGCTGGCCAAATGGCTCAGCAGATTAAAGCACCCACAAGCAGGAGCAGGGGCCAGGGGTTTCACTACCGAGACTGCTATCCCAGCCCTCCCCCCGAGGTCATGCTACATGGCCATAGAGACTGGACGTGAGCGCCTATAATCCCAGCTCTTGGGAACCTGTAAACAGGTGGATCACTATGAGTCTGAATCAAGTAGTGAGACCCTGAACACCCTGTAGACCCTTCCCTAAAAAAAAGAAAGAAAAAAGTTTCCTGAGCATGGGAAAAGAATCTCTGATAGTTAAGTGAAGCATGTAGAACTCTATTTAGCCATAATCAAAGTAAATCTACACCTAGACACATAATAATAAAGATCCCAGAAACTGAGCAAAAGAACAAAATTTTAAAAGCTGTTAGAAGAAACAGATTACCTATAATCTCAGATTACCTGAGAAGCCTATCAGGAGCACAGCAGATTTCTCAACACAGACCATCAAATCAAGAAGAGCTTGGAGTGAGATATTTGAGGTCCTGAAAGAAAACAACTTCCAACCCACGTTGATGTATCCTGCAAAACTGTCATATTTTTTATACATACATCTTTATTAAAATATTTTTGCTGGCAGTTAATCACAGGCTATCATAATAAAGATTAATTCAATAAACATTGCAAAATTAGTTAATTATAAATGAATTTTACTGAGTCAACAATACTTACAAAAGGAGATTTTTGTAGTTAGGTTCTGCAAGGAAAACAATTCAAAACAGGACACATAATTTATAGGGTTATTTTATAGTAGTCTCCCAAGGAGTCAAGTCCAAAAGAGTACAGGAAATCTGTCCACACACAAAAGACCCCTAGGATCCAGGTGAGGACCTGGCTCTCATGGCACTGTCCTACATGAGTCCAGCTGAAGACCTAGAGTCTATCACAGTGACCCTACAAAACTGCCTGGAGGCCTAGAGCCCACGATAATGCCTCAGGCAGGCCTGTTTCGTGAATCTGCACTGGGAAGGTCCAGAGGTCAGTGATGGAAGCTAGAAAGTCTGTGCCAGCAGGATGAGGGATCTGTGTCAGCTGGGGGATCTGTGCTGGGGTCGGGAAGTGATGCTCAAAGTAACAACTGGAGCTCTCCTGAGAAGTATCACAGTCACCCTCAGTGACAAGGTCCCAAGTTCCTCTGATGAGAACTTACTGTTCTCATACCAGGAAAGTTCACATCAGAAAAGCCAGTGCGCGAAGCTTCTCCTAGCCTTTGATCAGTGCACCATCTTCCCCTCCAGAGCCAGGAAGTGATGCTCAAAGGACCAGAGCTCCTCTAAAGTGAACTCAGCCATTGTCAGTGACAGTAAGGTCATGAGCTCATTTGACAGTGAGAACAGCCAAGGTCATAGCGGGAGTGCCAGCATGACAGGCTTCTCCAGGAGAACCAACAGCCTCAGGAGAAGCAACCTCCTGCCTCTTGTCTCTTGCATGCTCGAATTACAGGCAGGCACTAGGCACTTGTTAAACGAACACATTTAAATTAAGGTTGTGTACAAAGTGGGGCAGTAGTTCTTAAGGCCACCATATTTAATTTATTTTGTAGGGTATTTCTGTTATTGAAGATCATGCAACCTGTTTTAGAAATCCTAATCAGTCATGTAGGATCCAGGGCCCTGATCGTACAAGGGAAATGAAACCGGGGGACTGACTTCAGTAAAAGAAATCAAAATTGACAAATGCCTACAAGCTGTCTAAACTCACTTAGTTCACACTGTGCTTTATTTGTTGCCTCAGTTTCCTCATGTAATGAGGGACAACTGGCCTGGCCTCGCAGTACTGTGAGGATGAATGAGTGTGTATATAAGCCCGTAAGTCCAGTGCTAGCTGTCACTGCTTGACCTGTGTATTCCTCTTCTAACAGAAATATAAAAAAGAACTTTTTAAGATGAAAAATACAAAAAAAGTAAAGTACTTTGAAGATCCTTTTTGGCAAGAGAAGATCCATTAAGGAGAAAAACATTTAGATTTTTAAATTCCTTAATAATAAAAATTGAATTTTGTTAAAACATCTCAACAATATGTGGTTGAATTATAGCTTTTATTTATTGTGTTTAAAAAAATGTGTAATTCGTACCACTTGCTTGGGCTTATTAAGGTGTGTTGTGTCCTTTGTATGCTGAGCAGCTGTCCCTGGCACTAAAGAGTTTCTCAGGATGTAGGATGTTAGATGCTAACACTGAGACAGTTCTGGGCAGGCTGTGTGGGTGCTCATCCATCCCTGAGCTCCTCTTTTTCTCTCTGACAGGTAGTTTTTCGATATATTTTTCTTTCTTCCTCTATGAAGTACCTTACTAGTGCCGTGCAGTACCTCTTATTCACTTGGATGCCCTTGTTCTGGGCTTCTTGCACCTGCTCGCCTGTTACCGCTGGGTTTTCTGCCCAGGCTCAGATCACACAGTGAATTAAAAGCCTTCTTCAGCCTCGGTGGACTCAAAGGAGAGAGTGCTTGGAGCTTCTGCCTAGGAAAACAAGGCTTCTTGAGCATGGGCTTCGGGATCCTGTCCTCAAGGCACCTCCCTCTGTAGTATCTTTCCTGCTCCGCATCCCAGTCTGTGCCTGTGCTCGTCATCGCATGCTGCAGTAACTGAAGTAGATAGACTGAGGAGCAGTGTAACAAGGCCGATGAGTCCTAGGTCAGACTGTGTGCAGATTTGGTGTCTGATGGAGTTGACTCTCTGGTTCGCAGATGGCGCTTTCTCAGTTTGTCCTTACTTCCTGGGAAGTGGGAAGAAGCCTCTCAAGTTTTTTTTTTTTTTTTTTTTTTTTATAGAGACTAATCCCAGCAGGAGAACCCCATCCTCCTGACCTTGTCATTTCTCAAAGGCCCTACTTCTCAAAACCATCCCTGGGGGCTAAGGTTGAATATAAAAGGGGCAGAAACATTTGAACAAAAGCAAGCCTCTTCCTGGCTTGTAGGCTGCTACCTTCTTGCTTTGTTCTCACAGGGTAGAGAGTGAACTGCAATCTCTCTTTTATCTTCCTAGGATACTAATCCCATAACGGGGGCTACACCCTTATGACCTCATCTAAACTTAATTACCTCCAAAAACTCTGCTTTTGGATGCCATCACACTGGAGGAAAGGGCTTCGTATATGGGTTCGGTGGAGGGATGCAGTTTAGCGTATAACGATGCCTTTGCTTTCATGTGGCCAACGTGGTCCATTTTAGCATTGATCTGCTTCTGTTGGATAGAATATTTTCTTTTTTAGAATTTCTAGACAAGGTCTTGCTGTGTAATTCAGGCTCACGTTGGACTCACTATGTAACACAGGCTGCTCTCAAACTTGCAGCCATCCTCCTGCCTCAGCCTCAAGTGCTGGGATTATAGGTCTGCACCAGCATATTCTACTTTGGATTATCCTCTTCTAAGCTGCTTGGTTTTTCTCCTTCCAAATCATGTAGAAAGACCACAGTCTATGAAATCTTGAACAAATGCTTGCTTGTTTGCTTTATTTGTTATTGTTTTTCTTCTCATCCTCCTTCTCCTTCTTTTCTTTCTCTTTCTCCTCCTTTTTTTTTTTTTTTTTTTTTTTTTTTTTTTTTTTTTTTTTTTTTTTTTTTTTTTTTTTTGTCCCTAGCCCTTATGTACAGTAGAAATAGTTGGAACTTTCTTTGTATTTGTCAGTTTTTTTTCCTGCTGGTATCCACATGTGTGAGCTCCTTTCTGCTTATTAGATTTTTAAGCACTAAATACAAAGCTCTACTCCTTTCCTGTGGCTCCCTCAAGGCTCTGTGCAAGCTGTTCACCACGTGGTTACACATGCAATGTTTTTGACCAACAAATTGCTCATTTAGTTTCAGTCTTGGTCAGATGCCAAGGAGAACAAATTAAAATAATACACTCTTCTGTCTCTTTCACAGGAAGACATATATAAATACAACAGTTATATATGTTGCATCATGGTGATAAGATGATTACATCATTATGTGACAATCATCAGTTAAGTATTCAAAGGTATAGTTCAGGTGGTTTCCCATAGGTTGTAGTAGAGCTGGTTAGGTGAATGAGGACAGTGATCGGGCTTGGAATGCACATAGGCTTATGTGGGACACACATAAATCTAGCCCCTGCCAAAGTGCTGTTTCATCCACATGTTTCAGGTCTTCTTCATTCTGTGATACAGCTTTTTCCAATTGTGCCCTTAGCTGGTCTGGAGGTTGCAGTTCAGTATTCTACCATACGAGTTCCTGGAATCCCCAGTCCTAGATTATTCTTTTGGGATTATGGCGTTCATCCTCATTTGCTTTTCCCCCAATTCTGTCCTTTCATTAGGCCTTGGCTCCTACAACCCGTACTTTATGCTTGCCCCTGGAAACGGAGCACAGACTTTCACTCAAAAAGTGGTTCTTCTCTGGGGACTGGTGGTGCCACACCTGCTCTGAGAGGGTAGGAAGAGATGTGGTGCTCACATCCTGAGGCTCTCTGAGGGCAACTGGGCAGGCTCCCGAGCAGATTGGTAGAAGGCATGAAGGGTTGGGGAGGTAAATGTGTTGGGCTTCTATGGTAGCTATGGGTTTGGGCTGGGGCTGGTTTGTGTTGAGTTTCCATAGAGCCAAAGAGGGTGGCACCTGGGCTTTGCTGTTACTTTCCCTGATGGAACTCAAGAGGGAAAAAGGGATGGGAGAGGCTTGAAAGCTGCCAGAAGTCATCAGAGTGGAAAAATATAGAAATGGACCTGGGGCTGGCCAAATAGCTCAGCAGATTAAAGCTCCTGCTTAGGCAGACACAGTGGCCTGCCAGGGTTTGATCCCAGCATGCCCTGCCAGCCCTGCCCCCAGGGCACGTTGAGATGATAGTTCAGACTGGGCATGGTGGCTCGTGCCTGTAATTCCAGCTCTTGGGAGGCTGAACACAGGTGGATCACTATGAGTCTAATCTATGTAGTGAGACCCTGTAGACTCTGTAGTAGACCTTTACTAAAATACAAAAAAAAAGATCTGGCTCCTCCCTGAATTGTAGCCCTTCTCGGAGTCTTTTTTTAACCACCCCTCATTGCTACTTGGTTTTCTGCTAAAGATATATCTCATTCTCCCTACTACCCTCCCTCGCCAATGATAAGAGCTTTGGTTTGTTCACCAGTCAGTTCTCAGGGCCAAGAACTATGCAGGGTTGTGGAAGGACATCTTAGTTACTTTCCTGGTTGCTAAGACAAAATACCCAATACAAGTTAAGGGAGGAAAGATTTATCTGGCCCACAGTTTGTAGGGGTTTCAGTCAATAATTAGGTAGCCCCAAGGCAGGGTAGCATGGCAGACAGGCATTGCAGAGGAGAAACAGTTCATGGTGGACAGAAGGTAGTAAAGTAAGTAAAGGACCTTAGCAGGATTCTTTCTCTCCCTTTTATACTCTATCCAGGCCACCAGGATTAAGGTGGTGCCAATCCAATCAATGGACTGATTTAATAACCACATATCCTCAATCCCAGCAGCATACACTATAGTTCCAACCATCTCTGAAAAAGTCCCACCTATGACAGCATGAGGCTTTGGGGGACATCTAGACACAAACCATAACAGAGGTTCTGCATGGATGTTTGCTGAAACAATGCTGTGGAGTGAACCAGTTTGTTGCCCAGGCGACGGGCCAGTGTCTGACTCCTTTTGTCTGTAACATTCCTGTCTTGTCCTTCCCATCCGTGGCTTCCAAGTCTCATGGTAGGCCTTCCTTCTTAAGATGAGTTCATCTGTGCTGGGTAACCTCATTGCTAGAGTGGTATTTGCTCTCCAAAGATTAGGAGATGTGGTTAGTCTGGGGGATTAGCAGTTATTCCCAGTATTTTCTTATTGTTAAGAATCTACATGTTGACAGGTAATTATATGAATTTATCTATGCTACTTAGTAATAACATGCTTTTGGCAATTTGTTCAAGATTATAAAATTTTTTCATGTGTAACATGGAGACAATAACAGTACTCATCAGTTAAGCTGGTGATGGGGGTTAAATAAGTTAATATATCTAAGAGCTTAATAGTACATGATATAGGGAAAATAATAAATACTACTATCAATATTAAATACTACTATTAATAATAAATACTACTATTACAATTACTGATCTTTTTCCATTGTTCAACTTTTACTTATTGATAAATAATTTGTGTGTGTGTGTGTGTGTGTGTGTGTGTGTGAGTGTGTGTATGTGTGTGTGTGTGTGTGTATCTTGAGACAGGGTCTTTATGTAGTTCAGGCTGGTCTTGAATTCACTGTGAAGCCCAAGCTGGCCTTGAACTCTCAGTGATCTTGTGCCTTAGCCTTTTGAGTACTGGGGTTATAGGCTACATCACCATGTCTGGCCCACAAGTCCTACTTGCTGCGTGTTTACAATATGCCTGGAACTAGTCTAGGTGGTGAGGGCAGTGAACAAAATGCACCAAAATCCCTCTTAGATTTTGAATTTCCATAGGAGTTAGCAAAAATAAAAGAGATAAGAAAAGTGCATACTGTGTTAGAGTGTGATATGTGCTAAGAAAAATAATGAAGCAAGGCCAGAAAAGGACTGGAGCGCTGAGTAGGGCTATTAGGGAGAGACTTTGGTAAGAAGGTGACATTTAGGTCTGAACGTGATGGGGGCCAGGCAGGTAGTTAAATGGAAGCGTTCCAAGGCAGAACCATGCTAGGATGTTTGAGGAGTAAGAGGTGAATGGTAGATATGATCTGAGAGGTCACAGGGACTCTCATGTCTGGCTTTAACTCTGAATGAGAGGGGTCTCTTTTGAATTTAGAGCAGAGGAGTTACTTATTTTCTCTTGCATTTTAACAAGATCAGCCTAGCTGCTGCATTGGTTAAAGATTTAATTAAGATGCAAAGGGAGGGTGGAAGCCCAGATACCCATCAAGAAGTTGTAGCAGTACTGTCACTCAGGCAAGAGATGCTAATGACTTGGCCCCGTGTCTGTAGTGGAGAATTGTCCTCTGAACTCTAGCCAAAGTGACTCCATTTCTGTGGTGGACCCCTACTTAACTCCAGTGGGCCCTCGCTGTAGTAGGTACTGTGGTCGTGTGCCAGACTACAGCAAAGCTCTGTTAATTAGTGCTCTGTTAAATCTGAGGCTAAGCAATGGGGAGGGGCCTGGAGACTTCCACATACTGCAGCCTGCATATTGTTCACTGATTTGCCAGTAGCTCCTGGTAACTCATTTACTTGACAAGGTAGACTTATCCAAGCCATTCTTTGGACTGTTGGAGCCTCTTAATTTGGAGGCAGACATTTCTTTTATGTCTGGGAAATTCACACAACAAAACCCAAACAACACAACTAGTTAAAGGCACTGAAAGCCTGGAGACTGGGTGCAACCTCCTGAAGAGGGGATGTAGACAGAAAAGGAAAGGTGTGGGGACTGAGCTGTGGGGGGTGGGCAGTCACAGCACTGGTCCTCACCCAGACGGACAGCAGCATCACTCAGGGCTACTTGATAGCCCGCCCTACCTGGAGATGAATTATGTCCAAATCCCTGAGGGTGAGCTTTAGCTCCAGTCTAAAGCTTCATGGGTGATTCTAGTATAGAGGGAGGGTTGAGAACCACTGGCTGAGAGGTTGGGAAGGTAAAGACCTACCGACATAGATGGAAAAAGGCTACCAAGTGGTGCCTAGAAACTGACAGGAGAGTTCCGAGGAGATAGGGAAGATTACTGTATCATGTGCTGTCAGTAGATCGGGTTAGATGCACCTGAGAGTCACAGGGGCTTCTGAGGTGACCTCAGTAGGAGCAGTTTTAGGGCGGCAGTGAGCAGGAAAGTCTGACTGGCGTGTATTCAAGAGAGAATGAAAAGTTTGAAATTAGAATCGATTAGCATCAGGTCTTTGAGGGAGTACGGCAGCAACAGGGTAGAGAAATGGGCACTCATTGGAGGGGCCAGCAGGGCCCGCAGAGGGCTGCGGATGCTGACAGGAATAGTTCGGTAGAAGGAGAGCACTGACATCTGGAAGCAGAGGGGGCTTGCTGGAGCCCCACTTTCGAGCAAGGTCGGGGGCCTGAATAGGAGAGCTGGCCAATAGGGCCTGGGCAGCTTGCACACAGCTGACCACAGGAGAAAGGCGGAGGCTGAGACCCAGTGCGGCGGGAGGGTAGGGGTGGGGCTCTGTGCTGGAAGCTCCCAGAAGGTTCTGCTGGACACATACGCAAGGTGGCCCCCGGTGGCCCGGGTCCTGCAGCCTGCAGAGCTGTCAGCTGCATTGGTGTCTGTAGCAGTCGTCCTTTGCGAGTCCTGTCCTCACGGCCGGTTCACTAAGCATTTGGGGTGGGTGGGGCAGTGCCTCCTGCGGTAGACACACTAGACTCATCTCTAGCCACATTTAAAAACAAATGTGAACAACAGGGAATGAAGAAAAGAAAAATCTACGTTTTGTAGTGTGTGGCTGCTGAATGTACACTTGAGTGTCTTGTGCAGTCTTGTCAGAACCACACGAGGGCACCATGTCTTTAAAATTGTAGCACTGTATCTTCTATTCAGATGATTGAAACGGTGGCATCTTTGACATTTGATTCTGGAAATTTATTTTCCTTTTAAATGAGAAATTCTTGTGTCGTAATAAGAAAATATGTTCTGTATCTCATAGAACATTTTAAATATTCTAGACCTCTGGGTTTTTTAATAAAGTCCGGCCCTTTGAGTGTCATTCTTTTACATTTTTTAGTGGTGTCCTGTGCATTTAAAGGACAGTGCACATTTTCCTTTCTTCTCTGTAACATGCTTGCAGTGCAGACTGGGGGCTACCAGCGAGTTCAGGCAGGCTGAGAGAATTTGGAGAAAATGTCTTTGTTTTTCTTGGTTCCCTCCCCACCATTTCCCAGCTCTCAAGTTCACACTTTTTATGGTGTGAAAGAAAATTCTTTTGAATAATTTTCTGTTTTTAGTAAACCTGTCAGGCTTCTTTATACGACTGAAAGGTAGAGGTTTTGGGAGTAAGAACAGCACTTACTTCCCGGTCTAGCACTATAGAAGTTAGTGGTTGTACATAATTTAGCTCAAATGAAAAGGCAAAAGTTAGTAATGGGCTTTAGATTTCTGGTTTTTCAGTTTTTAGGTGAGCAGTGCCTGCCTTACTTGTAGGACAGTGACAGGTCACTGAGGGTGTGGCTCCCTTCAATTTTGTAAGGAGATAGTCATGGAGAAAGATGCGCTGGTGCCTACCATACATGGTGTGCTAAATTCACAAGCACGGATTGGGGC
The DNA here is from genome assembly GCA_004027165.1 of Ctenomys sociabilis. NCBI lineage: Eukaryota > Metazoa > Chordata > Mammalia > Rodentia > Ctenomyidae > Ctenomys > Ctenomys sociabilis. Next base: position 27,777 of record PVKA01006114.1, on the reverse strand, counting down.
AAGTAGCGTTTAGTGCTTATGTTCCACAATTTCAAAATTCAAATGCTAAAATAATATATAATCTTGTAATGCCAGTAAAATATTAGTGTCATGTATGTGAAGGCTCTGTGGAAGCTGCTTAAATAGATGAAGATAAATGGTCAAAAGTAGACATCATAAGCTAAACAATTGCAAAACCTGTGTTTATATATTTTTAATTTCGTTTTTTAAATTTAAATTTTTTATGTCTTTAGTACAGGGTGTATAGGGTCTTACTACATAGATCCAACTCGTAGTGATCCTCCTGTTTTCAGTCTCCCAAATGCTGGGATTACAGATACACACAATCACACCCAGTCTCAATTGCCATCTCAGTGCCCCCTGGGGATGGGGCTGGCGTGCTGGGATCCAGCCTTGGCCCCTGTGTTCTTCCTAATCAGACATTTTAGTTCGCTGAGCTTTGTGGCTGGCCATACATTTTTATTGTTTAACCACTTTATGTTTTTCTCAATTCACCTTGAACTGGTGAACAGTCTTCAAACTAGGCATGTTTGAACACTCTTGGCATTTTGTGTATCCCGTCATGATTCATTCATTTATTTCATCTTTAACATCACTTGTTACCACACTAACTGGCTGTGTTTGCCTCTAGACACAGGTCTAATGCACCTGTACATTAAAAAAAAATTAATATAATTTTGTGTTTTTGAGACAAGGTTTCTCTATGTGGCTCAGGCTGGCCTTAAACTGACTTTGCTGCCCAGGCTGGCTTCGAATTCACAGCAGTCTTTGTGTCTCAGACTTCCAAGTGCTAGGATTACAGGTGTGTGCCACCATGCCCAGCTTGGTACCTGCACTTAGAGAGCTTCTCTTTTTAGCTTTGTGATAGCATAAATGCTTTTCAGTCTTCGAGTTATACACTTAAAATTGTTTTTAGAAACAGAGCCAACAGTTTTGGTGAGCAAAACTTTTTTTTTTTTTTTTTTTTTTTTTTTTTTTTGCAGAGCCAGGGATTGAGCTCTGACCCTTTCACTTGCCAGGCAAGTGCTTATTCAACTGAGCTATCTCCTCGCCCCCCAAGCAAAACTATTAAAAGCTAATCACAAAAAGTGATAATGAGACACGCTACATGCTGTGTTCCCTCAGGTCTCTATTAAAGCTTGCTTTTCATGTTTTGTTCAAACTTAATTCCGTTTTGCTTTCCTTGAACCTCCTCAAGTTTTCAAAGTGCAAATATTGTCAAGAACTAGAAACTTCAACACTGCCTTAAATTCCGTCTCCCTCATCACTGGTTCTAGTGATTAGTTTTGAGTCCTATCTGTGGTCTTATGATGAGGCCTGGATTCATACAGGTGAGGAGGGTACTGTGGATCCTTAGAGAACATCATGTTTTCTCCTCTCCTGTCCTCTCCCCTCCCTCCCCTGTCCTGTCCTGTCCTGTCCTGTTCTCTCTCTCTTTTTTTTGTGCAGGGTCTCACTATGCAGCTCAGACCAGTAGTGATCCTCTTATTTTCAGCCTCCCTAGTGCTGGGAGTACAGGTATGCACTACCACACCTGGACTCCATTGCTTGCTCACTGCGCCAAGGGCGGGGCTGATGTGGCATGCCATGCCAGGGATTGAAACCTGGCTCCTGCACTTGCCTAAGCCAGCACTTAGGCTGCTGAGCTTTGAGTTCATGTTATTTCATTAAGGAAAATCATGCAAAGAGTTCAAGTGTAATCTAAGTACAAACATACAACTTTGCATGGAATTTTAAAACAAATGGAGGGATTTTAGAGCCTTAAAATAAAAGCACTACTTTTATGTATAGACATCAGACATAAAAAATGAGGAGACCTATGACATGTTGGCATTGCTTTGAAAAGAAACACTGCATTTTTTTTCTTTCTTGCATTTTAACTGACTCGTAATAATTGTACATATTTATTGGGTACAGTGTAATATGTCAGTGCATATATCAATCAGTGTGTAATGATCACATCAAGATAATTAGCATATCCATCTCCTTAAATAGTTGAGGCTTGCTACATGATGCTAAGCAGGCACTTTACCTGGCTGGCCCTCCAGTGATTGTTTGAAGAAAGGAAATGCTTTGTTTGTGCTTTCCTTTCCAGGGCTTCCTCTTCCAGGAGAACCCTCCATTTTACCCTTGTCCCTCCCAGTGTCATCTGTCAGCACGGTCCATGGGTTATGTGCTTGAACTTGAGTCTCGCTGCTTTCTCTGAGAACTTCACATGGCACCTAAGTACATCTCATTCTGAAATCTAGAGAAAAAGCAAAACCCCACCAACTCTAAAGAGTTTCCTCTGCAAGCTACTGCTGGCTCTTTCTCTCCTTCTTTCATTGTCTGGCTACGTGGAGAGCAGTGTTTATCTACTGCTTTTGTTTCCTCTGGTCCAACACACCTCCCAGACAGGAGTGATTGGCTCCTTAGTGCTCTGCCACACATCAGAATGCTCTCTGGAAAGTCATCTTGACTTTTCTGCCAAGTTCTGAGACTTCATAGAATGCTGCTTACCCTGCCTGGAGCATTTTGTCTTTCTGCAAATCTTCCTCACCCAGGGCAGTGAGATATTCCTGTAGCTTGCCTGTATTCTAACCCCTCTTCCTACTTTTTCTATTGTTTTAGACAGCATCTCTGGAATGGCCTGACTTCTAATTCTCAGAGTTCTCCACAGTTCTAACCTAAGCACATTTTTCTTCAACATTTTCTTTGGAGAAATGTCCCTACCCATTGTGGACCTGAAGACTCAGGCCATCACTTTCAGACTATGTTACTTTCCAAGAAGGCCAAAGACAAAATGGTCCGCTGGCGCCATCAGTCCATGGAATCATGGCTATGCAGTCCTTGGGAAGCAGCCCTTGCAAATGGGGCCATTCTCTTATTGGAGCAGACTCTTGTTCAGTCATCAGCAATAAATGTTTTAGAAATAGTGTGATTCTGTGTTAGACATCACAGTTGCTAAGACACATTACCTGGTGTTGCTCAGATGTTCTATTGGTTAGAGTTCCCTTTATTTTTCACTTTGCTTTACTTTTCTTTTTTTAGATTTAATTCTTTTTCTTGCTTTCCCATTCATATTCATGGCTGAACCTTGAAGTCCCATTATATAATAGATTGCTATTTGGTTAGACTGTGCACATATAGTCTTTTGTACTGTGTAGGACAGTGTTTCATAGCATAAACTTATTCTTCACCATTATGTATTTTTTTTTTTTTTGTTTGAGACAGGGTCTCAGTATATAGTTCAGGCTGGCCTTGAACTCCCAGCAGTTCTCCTGCCTCAGCCTCCCAAGTGCTGGGATTACAAGCATGTACCACCATGCTGGGTTTTGGCGTTATACATTAAGAAAGGCATTTTGTTTTCTTCTTGCCTTTGCAACCAAGGAAAAGATTCATCAAAAGCAAAAAGAATATTTCAAACATTGGGAGGTAACAGCCACAAGGACAGTTTATAGGGCCACTTGTAGACTCTGTTCCTGTTATCTTGTCCAACACAATAGAAATACAATATTGTGCTCTTGTTCCTGACCAATTCTTACTAAGGAGCCAATACAAGGAGAAATCCCTGGAGGGTAGGCAACAGGATCACTACTAGGATTCTACCAAAAACCCAGGTGGACTTACAAATGTTGGACAACCTCTTCCAGTTATGCTGTCATGGCTCTGACAGACTTCTTAGACTGAGGAATTTCTTTCTCAAAAGCCGTGTTGTAGTTAGGATTTATAAGGGAAAAGATTTAATACAAGACACGTAATTGATAGGTTTATTTTGTAATATTCAACTGAAGAGTCAAGTGCGAGAGTGTGGGAGATCTGTGCACACACTAGAGACACATAGATCTGGCTAAAGGCCTGAATCCCACAGCAGTGTCCTGCAGGAGTCCAGCTGAAGACCTAGAGCCCATGACAGTGTCCTCCACAAGTCCAGCTGGAGGCCTAGAGCCCATGACAGTGTCTCTTGCAAGTCTGTATCAAGGATCTGCACTGAGAAGGCCCAAACATCAGTGGTGGAAGCTAGAAAGTCTGTGCCAGTGGGATGAAAGATCTGTGCTAACAGCCTGAGGGATCTGCACTGGAGCCAGGAAGTGATGCTCAAGGTGAGGACCAGGAGCTCTCCCAAAGAGAACCGTAACTGTCTTCAGTAACAGTGAGGACCCAAGCTCCTCGGATGAAGAGAACAGCTGAGTTCATATCAGGAAAAATCAGTGTGGCAAGCTTGTCCAGGATGATCAACAGCACCATCTTCTCCTACAGCTCTGCTTTTACTCTGTCGGCAGCAGCCCTCAGGTGGGCCTTCCACACCCAGCACCAGGCTAATTCAGTTCAGCTGGGTGTTGCAAGTTGCCCATTAGTTGATCTACCACAAGGTAAAAGCCCATTTAAACAGGACCAGAGTATCTGAGTATAGTTCCCTTCATTTTCTTATCTCATTTTATGTCACACACATGAACATCTAGCTTTTTGCATTAGTTCAAAGTGGGAGAAATGGGATTGCAATGATGCTTCCATATGAAACATATTCCCAAGGCAGAGCAGTAACAAGAAATGATCTGAAATAACTTTTGTCATTCAAGTTTACTGGAGGAAATGGAGTTTGAAAATTAGCATTAAGAGAAGTGGCCTCAAAAGCCTGAGCTCAAAACCTTTTCCCAGCTGTAGGCAGCAGTGCCACAGCAGGCCTCCTTCAGCCTGCAAGTGTGGTTGCTGAGCCATTAACAATGAGCATACAGGAACCAGAGGGTAGAGGACTGCAGTGTACACCTGCTTCCTCCCAGCCCTCAACCAGCCCTTTCCCCCTTGGCTGCTTTTACCCATATGATTGAATTTCTCAGTGTTCTTTTAGCCTGAGAGAAATAGAATAGAATGTATGTCTGCTGTCAAGCACCCACTTTTTCATAATTTCACTTAACTGAAATGGAAAAGTTCCCTAAATATTGGCTATCATTGTTTCTTGACCAAGTGTACACAATATTGTAAATCTGTAACTTGCTCTCTGTTTCGTTTGGAATATTCCAGCTTAATGTCTGGAATATTTTTTTTTACTGTATTCTGAAAATCAGTCTTGGGGCTGGGGAGATGGCTCAGTGGAATAAGTGCTTCCCTGGCAAGCGCAAGGGCCTCAGTTCAATCCCCAGTTCTGAAAAAAAAAAAAAAAAAAGAAAATCAGTCCTTCCTCCCAGGTGTGTGGAGGGCTCCTGGTCTCAACCTGGATGCTCTTAGATCTCGGGGTGTCTTTAAATGTTTGTGTTTTGAAACTTTTTCCTCTGCCACCGCCTCCTCTTCCTGCCTGCCTGCCTTCACAGCCCTCAGTGTTGCTGTCTGAGCTTCATCACTCCATGGCCCACCTGCCTTTTTGCTTCACTCAGAAGTTGTTTTGAAAACTAGGTGACTTCTTAGGGTTGTGCATAAATTGGAAGAAATAGACTGAGGAGAATTCTGAGGAATTAACTACAAGAGACCTATTGTCTTAGGGCATTTTTTTCTCTACTCTGAGCATTTTTTAAAAGGCTGCCATCCATTTCTCAGGAAAGGTGAAACTGGTTCTGAGATAAGTTTGAATGGGTCATTAGTCTTCAGGTGGTCTGCCGAACCATTTGCATCTCAGGATGCTATTAAAGTGCAGTTGTGTGCCGGCCCTGTCCCCCGGGCGCACTGAGATGGCGATAGAGACTGGGGGTGGTGGCACGTGCCTGTAATCCCAGCTTTTGGGGATGCTGAACACAGGCAGATCATTACGAGTCCAATCTAGTAGTGAGACCCCGTACGGACTCTGTAAACTCTTTTTTTTTTTTATTTTTCACTTTGGTGGAACTGGGGATTGAACTCCTGTAAACTCTTACTAAAAAAAAATACAGTTTAGTTCCTGTGTTACACTTCACTTACGTTGTGTCAGAGTTTCTCTATGGAGGTGTGTAAGTGTACACTGGCAGTAAGCACCCTGTGGAGCCCGAAAACTGCTAGAACAGGTGCTTGCCTGCATTGTTAATCTGAGCCAAGGATGTCTTATATTTATATAGGTTGAACATGTCTATGTTTGACATGCTTATTAGGCACTGACAGATTTTGGATTTTTGGGGGTGGAAAATTTGCATACTCATGAGACAATTTGAATTAATTTGTGTTTCGTATCTGTCTTGAACTCTTGTACGTGTAGCTTGAGTGTACTTGTATTCAGTACTTGTTAGTGCACTTTTGATAGTGAGCTATCATCAAGTGAAGCATAGAATTTTCCACTTTCAGCATCACGTTTGTATCCAGCAAGTTTTTGAGTTTGGATATTTTTGGAGGTTGTTTTATCATTTTAATTTTTAAAAATTTTAAGTTTTTATTAGTACATGTTTACGGTACATAATGATCACATTCTCTGTGAAGAGTTGGTTCATGTATACAGCACATGAAAGTTTTGGATTTGGAATTTCATATTTTCGGATTAGAGACATTTGGCCTTTAGTTACAGATGAGGTGCTTAGTGAAGTAGGAAAATCTAACAGCCAGAAGTACATGTTCTCGAGACAGGTGGCCTGGCTTAAAAATTCTAGTTCTGTGAAATAAACCACACACATTTAAGCATTGCATTCTTTTGTGTGAGAAACCACAAGGGTAAATAAGGAGCAAAATGTGTGATAGATATTGGGAAGTAGGAAGAAAATGTTCAGATGGGCAGGGGAGCAAGGGAGGTGGGAGAGAAGGAAGGGAAAAGGAAGAAAAGGTGAAGTGAGAGAAACAAAACCTTTGAAAATAAGGCAGGGGAGAGGGGCTGAAGGAGGAGAGGGGAATGTGGACAAAAACAAGAGTCAAGATAGATCATGTTCAGGTACAGATCTCCTGTGGTGCATGTGATCGTTATGTGTGTAAGACTAATTCAAAAATAAAATTGCAGCTCTGCCTCTTCACTACTGTTTGATAATGGGGAATGTATTTGTTTTTATTAATTAACTTCATTGATTTTTTTTTTTTTTGGCAGAACTGGGGATTGAACTCAGGCCTTTGCACTTGTCAGGGAAGCACTTATTCTACTGAGCCATCTCCCCAGCCCTATTGATATGTTTTAAGTATGAATAATGATCACATTCACCATAGGGAATTTGTACCTGTACATGACATAATATGAGTTTTTTATGTTTGACAATGTAAATAAACTCTCTCTCTCTCTCTCTCTCTCTCTCTCTATATATATATATATATATATATATATATATATATATATATATATATTCCATACCTTTGGGGTTATTGCATGATTATAGGTAAAAGAATTTAAAACAGTAAGCACAGAGTGAATATTAGCTATTACTATTGTCATATGTTTGTATAGTGGCAATGCCATCCTTTTTGTGGCTTGTCCAAAGCAGAGATGTATATAAGCAAATCTTTCCCAGTCAGCTCCATGTGTGAGTATGTGTGCATTGACATGAATACCTGGTATCATGAAGGACATACCATGACCTAACTTGCAGCAGCATGGCAGTGGGTCACAATCGTGTTGACAGTTGGTCTTGCCTCTTGGAAAACGAAGTGTCTGTGTTTGAAGGAATATCATGATTATGAGCTTCAAGTTTTTACATATATTTACTCTCAAATTGCCAGACTAATCAAAGCATTCAAGCCAGAGTAGTGGCTTTGTTTTAAATTGAGACGGAGAGATAGGCATATTGTATGTGCACCAAATTATGCAGCAATTTTAATGGATTCCCATACAGAATTGGACTGGTTTCTATGGCAACCTGAATTCAAAACAGGATGTTAGAAGCTTCTTCAAGATAGAAAAAGCAAATTCATTCCTTCTATAGTTGAGAAACATATAGTTTGTGCAAAGTATTTTCTAAATGGAACTTTCATTTTCTTATTTTACCATTAATTACTTTACCAGCGTAGTAGTACTACAGTCCTGCATCCCTTCTGTCTCTGAATGGGAATCTCAAGCTACCCTAAGTGTTTATTTTGCTAGGAGCAGCTAATCTTTCACTTTGTTGCTGGCAACAGATGCACTATGTATTTTTGCCTTTTATGACTGATAGTAATTAATGAGAAGAGAGACCAACTGTTACTCAATCCCCAGGTTAGCAAGTCAGTGTGTTTTTAGTTGTCTCTTGAAGAGAAAGCTTTTGAGTAAATACTTAATTTTTGATAGGTGTACTTAAGCATGTATGTTTTCAGAAGTTGGATCTCATGGTCACAGAGATGCTGTCTTTTGCAAATACTGGTTTCCTGGCAGTGAATCACAAGCTGCCCTGGTGAAGACAGGCAGGGCTCTGCTGTGGTGACAGAACACCTGAAGGGTCATGGCTGGTGGAAACCCAATTTTATTTCTCCGTTTTGCATCCTTGCCATTGCGGGCTGGCTGCAGCTCTTCTCCAGTCAGCTTTCCTCTGAGGCCTAGACGGGCAGAACAGCTCCCGTGTGGAGCGCTGCTCATCTAAGGCAGAGCGGAAAGAGCATGGTGAAGCAACTGCTGACTCTTACAGCATTCAACTGCCTCACGTCTTTGCTCACAGTTCATTGTCCACAGCAAAGTGTGTGTCTGAGTTTGATTCTGCACCCTGCAAGGCAGTGTGTGTCCCACCCATGGCAAGAAAGTTCACAGCCGGGATGTCAAATACTTTTCTAGAGATATTGGCGATAGGGTGTAGTGGTAAAATATTATAGAATTTTAATACTATCAATAGTGGCCTGTGTAGGTTTGGGGGTTTATTAGACTCCCATGAACCATCGAGGAACAAAATGGACACTAAACTTGCTTTGGGTTGTTGGTAGGACACAGGCACAGAGTGTCTGTCTACTGTGCGAGGTCCTGGCACATGTTTGACCATGGGCTCCATCAAAAAACAAAATTAACAAAAACAAAACAAAAAAACAACAAGCCCCCGGGCCCTGCTCACATTTCTTCATTAAAATGTATCATTCTTTTCCCTCTGGAATTAGGAAGCTGAGTCTCATAATTTGAGTAAGATACTTACTCATAGTTTTGAGTAAGATACAGTGCACCCAGCCTTAAGGTAAAGTGCCATGTTTTCCCTTTTGATTAACATTTTTTTGAGTAGTTAAATGAAACATTTTAGTATCTACTAGTGGAACACAGTCACTGCATAAATGTTTTTATAATTCTCTGAGGCATAGGGCCTCTGAGAGATAAAAATGGCTAAGAGGACATTTTTCTAATGGTAGTATTTCTATGTTGCTTTGAAGTTGTGATTGTCTGGATTCTGCCAAAATCATCAGTAAGAAGAAAGCTCTCCAAAGAGGCTTGTACTGGGTCACGGACTTTTTGAGCTTTCAGATGCTGTTCAGTGGTGTACACGAGCTGTGCCTGGGTCACGCCTGTGAAGCTGCTGCACTGTGTTCCTGTGCTCTGGTTACCAAGCTGCCTGAGTCCAGTGTGACCGAGCACTTACCCCATGAGGCATCGTGGAGCAGCTTTATTATGTACAGGTGGGAAGTAAGGGACAAAGGAAACCCTGGATTTGTTGTGTAGTAGTCCTCTAAGGCTTGGGAAGGCTTCCTGGAGAAGGCAGATCCTGTCTACATGTGCCCTACTTGCTCTGCAGCTGTGGGCCCCAGAAGGCAGTCTGCCTGCAACTTGACATGCAGGGCAAAAGGTTTGATGGATAGCCTGTGTCTGAGGAGGGGGACTGAAACAGGTCTTAGGCTACTCCTGCCCACCCTGTCCTTGCCATGGAGTGTTGTATACCTAGCACATTCTACAGTTACTTTTAAGAACTGCAAGTGAGCAAGGAAAGAAAATTGCTAGTCCAAGGCCACTCCTGCAGTGCAGGTAACTGAGGGGCATGTTATGAAGTGAGGGGTCCCAGCAGGAGGTCCATGACTAATTCTGTGTGAATTTATGCCTGGACCCTTTGTTTTGTTTGCCATTACTTAGTAGAAAATTTAAACTGGCTGCCTAAAGTAGCCTGCCTGCTACTTCAGGTCAGGTAACAGTGTCAAAGCTCACTGCATCCTCTTGTTTCAGTGGGTGGTGTCCAGTTTTCCTGGCCGGTTAGGAAAAACCCAACTTGCTTAGTCAGCAAGCTGATCTCCAGAGCACATTGAGAGGATATTAGAAGAGCCGTATAATCTAGAGACCCGGAAGGCTTCTGTACATGGAGAAAAGTTGGGACATCTTCAGAAAGTATTCTGTGAAGATGGCATTCTTCACAAGGAAAGAACTGGCCCATCACATGACAAGTAATAGGAGAGTGAGCCTCTGACTACAGTGACCGGGCCTTAGGAAAACAACAAGACAAGTCTCATGTTCTTGCTTGTTCTCAATTCCCTGGAAATGCTGCATGAAGTGTTAAGAAAAAGACTTCCTTTTGTGCTGTAGGATGGTCTCTTGTACAGGGTGAGAGATCTAATTTTTGGTCTGGTCCCCACTTCGGAGCCCTTTGGCTATGTGAATCCGTAGTCATTCCGTCACAGTGGCTCATGAATCCCACCATCCTAAATGTGCCTCTCAGGTTGGTGGTATTTGTGACCAGGTGTTTTCTTTAACTGGCATTTCCTGTTGCTTGATGATATGTAATAGTCATAATGATATTCCTGAAATGCTGACAAATACTTTAGTGTGGTTGGTATAAATTAGACATTTTATAGTGTGATATCTTAAAAATGTATAATCTTTATGTGGCTTGTGTATATTCTATTTAAGTGGATTGTGTGGTAAAATTCTGTATTTGGATATTCAGTTTGGTTAAACCCATGCCTGGCATCACCCCCAAAGCAATGGCAATAGAGTTCTAAGGGACTGCTTTGGTCCATCCTGAGATAGGTAGGCCCAGTTGGGATGCCAAAGGAAGAAGCACTAAACACCAGGGTAACTAGTCCAAAGCATTTGTTAGGGGAATTTATATTTTCACAGGGGTTTAGTGTGTGTGTGTGTGTGTGTGTGTGTGTTTATGTGTCTCCTAGGGATTGAACCAAGGGCCTTCACATTGAGCTATATCCCTAAGGCTTTTTATTTTTTATTGGGAAATGGGGTCTTGCCCACGCGGGGTTTGAATTTGAGATCTTCTTGCATCAGTTTCTCAGAGAGCTGGGATTACAGGTGTACATCACCATGACTGACTGACTTAGTGTCTTTGTGACATAGAGTAGGAAGAGAAATATTCTGCCCGGGTATGTCTGTAGAGGGCAGTTTGGGATACAAAATATATGTAAGGGTTTGAGGAGTTGGGCTTAGGGCTGGGGCTAGTTTCTACATGGTGAGCAACATGGTTACTCTTTTGATGCTGTGGGTAATAACCTAAACAACCTGTCCATGACTGGAACAAAGGTAGGTAGCACTTGAGGGTCTTAGTGAGGCCTCTGGCCTTCAGAGATTACATGTAGCCGACTAGGTTACACAGTATGGTCAGGGCACTCTTGAGTTTTTAGGACAAAGAGTTCCAAAAAGGAACTCTGCTGTACTACATAGGATAACTGAATCTTAGATTTAAGAAGGGGTCTTAGAATTCATCTGAATCTCTATATGTTTCTTTATCTCAATCATTGGTAGTCTCTCACCTGTGGGGATGTGGACTTCACTACTTCATGAGATGTCCTTTTTTCTCAAATCATGCTTTTTTATTAATTTTATTGAGAAACAAATAGCAATGAGAGAGTTTCAAACCAGATTAGTAGGACAGTTTCAATAATTAGTACATTGCATATTGTTGTCTTCGTAGTCGATATTCATAGTACAAGATGCAGATGTGTCCAAACACTATTAGTACAAATATTTCTTGTCATTGAATTAAGAGAAAGTAGCTGTATGTGTATCCTAACTATTTTGTATATACAGATACAAAATGATCCTCATTTATATCCCCATTTTTTTGTTTAGTTTTGTCAGAGATGTGTGTTGCATTGCCATTTAAATATTGTAGGTACGTGAATTCAGTGAAATATTCCAATATGGTCCAGTAGTCCATAATAGTGGTGGGTTATCCGTAGGACTGGCAATGTCAGAAGTTGTTGACTGGAGCCTTTTACAGCTCAGCGTATTAATATGGCTTTACTTTTTATACTTCCTTTTTATATTTTTCTGCTGGATGGTTAAGACCAAGATAAAGCAAGACCTATATAACAAGAAATGTTACTTTTGTATCTGAAAAGTCAAATCCCCTCAGGATTTATCCTGAAACCCTATAACTATACTTTGTAGATCCTTTGCCTGTGTCAGCCTTGTGGATGAGTCACAGCCATTTCTTGATCAATTTGCTCTCTGTGAAAGCCTGAGAGAATGTTTCCTCTCTATGTGACTCTTCTTAGGCATACTCTACATCATCCATCACTTTCCTTTGTGGTCCCATAATCTCCTTGATCAGAAAATTTGGTACACCACTGAGTTACAGGATGTTACAGTGCAGGTTCTCCTATGTCCTGCTGATACCTGTGAACTGAGCAACTGCACTAAAGATAGCAATGTGCCATCCTAGGGTCATTCTTGGAATGCCTGTCATTCTGGTCTTCAAATCCTTCTTCATATTGCATTTAAATGCGTCTCTAGTTCTGGCCTTTTTCAGTCTTTTTTTCCTGCTTCCTGTGTCCTGGACCCTTTAAGTATGAGGAGGAACAATCACATCTTTCTGTAAGGCCTTTTCTCAGGGCCAGTTCTCCCCTTACTCTTTCTTATGGGAGCTAATTTTAGTTTCCCCTCCCCCTGGCTGCCACCCCTGAGGTGCAATCCCAGTGATCCCTGACCTAACCTTTCACAGCACTGAGCCTGGAATAAGCGTGGCTCTTCAGTGCTGAGCAGAGCTGGGCTGTTGTCATCCTTGCTTGGGCAGCACAGTCCTCCTGGCCTGAGACACAAGCTTTTCCATCCGAGGCTCCTGGGCATGGAGTCCAACTCTGCCATCTGCTAGCTGTGTGACCCATCTGCTGCTGTCCATTCTTTGGCTCTCATGGTTTATGCGTCTTGTAGAATGACAGTGCTTCCTCCACATGAGGGCTGTTGTGAACAATAAAGGGGCGGTGCCTGTGAGGTGTCTAGCATCAGTGCGTGCCACACAGTGTGTGGGCAGCATGTGTTTGTTTCCCGATTATTCTGCGTATTATTTTAGCTGTTCTTGGTGCCCTAATGACACCCATGCCGCTGAACTTGAGGTTATCTCAGTTTTCCTCACACCCTGTTGTTGGACCTGTCTCTTCTCTTACATTGAAAATGTACAAAGTATCTCATGGAGATAACAGTGTCTGCTTCTCAGGTTGGTCTGTGGACTAAGTGCAATGCTGTAATATTTGTGATATAAGTGATATTTTACACGGCCGGGCGTAGTGGCGCAGGCCTGTAATCCCAGCACTCGGGAGGCTGCGGCAGGAGGATTGTTGTGAGTTCGAGACCAGCCTGAGCTACAAAGTGAGCTTAAGGCCAGCCTGCACTACATAGTGAGACCCTGCCTCAAAAAGACAAAAAAAAAAAGTGATATATTACACTTACACATGATAAAAGTAATATAAGTGAAAAGAAATACTAGATGAAATCATTAGTAGTGCTATTCAAAACAGATTCTTTTCAATAGTACTAATTTCCCCTAAACTCATTATTTTGATATAGACAAAATGCAAGTCTGGGGCCAGGGAGATGACTCAGTGGAATAAGCACTTCCATGGCAAGTGCAAGGGCCTGTGTTCAATCCCTAGTGCCACCAAAAAAAAAAAAAAAAAAAAATGCTAGTCAGTTAAAAGTTATTAATTGAGAAGCAAAGAGAGAAAAGAAACCCCTCCAGATAGAGAGAACTTATGCTATGAGTGAGCACAGTGCTTGAATGTAGTAACCACACAATAAGACTTAGCTCCTTTCTTAGCCACTTTCCCAGCACTGTCATGAAACACACGACACCTTTGAAGAAAGGCTTGCTTTACTTTGGCTCATGGCTTCTAGTGCATGGAGTGTTGGCAGAGGAAGGGCTCCCTGAGGAGTGTAGTGCCCCCAATCCAGTTGCCTTCTAAACACGTGAAGCTCTTGGGGCACATTTTAGATCCAAGCGGTAACAGCTCCCTTTGACATTTAATTTTAGTTGTGACTCTGTATTATCGCTTTCCTTAAAGAACTGCTATAGTTTACAGGGCGTAGTGGTCTGTGACCATAACTCTGAACTCTGTGAGGCTTAGGCAGGGGGCCCACGAGTCGAAGCCCAGCTTAGCCTACTCAGCGACCTAGGTAGACCTTTTCTCGAAATAAGATTGTTTAAAACAGCACCAAGAAAGAGATGTAGCTTGGTACAAGGACCATGAATTTAATTCGCAGTTCTAAAAAGAAAAGAAAGGAAAAGGAAAAAAAAAGGATATAACTAACATTTTAATTTCAAGAAAATGTATTTCAACCAAAGAAAGGCAGATAAGATAGTCCTGTTGTTTTAGTGTGTTGTGTCCTTTACCCTGTTGCATACTGGCTTTGGGGCAGGTGGCTCTCATCTCCAGGGGAAAAGAAGGGCAGCCAGTTAGATGGCAGAGGCCAGCTCGAGCTGGCAGGGGAAGGCTGGGTACTGGAAGACAACCAGCTACTGCCCATCTTTTCAATTGTTATTTTGGTTTTACCCAGTCCTGCAGTCTCAGCATCTCAGAGCCTGAAATCAATGGCACAAATGTTTTTGCACCTCGGTAGCTCAGTGTCATTCGGATGCCCTGACTACCCCCTGCCTCCTCTTAAATGTTTTAAAATATCTTTAGATTTATAGAAAACCTGTGAGGGCAGTAGAGAGAAGTCCTTTCTATCCCACACCTGAAGTTTCTTCTATAATTAACATCTTGGTATGATTCTTCCATCACAATTTATAAGGCAGTGTTGAGACATTACTAAAATCTAAAGCATTTGCCTTACACAGATGCCCTTCGCTTTTGTCTGTTGACCTTTTCCTGCCCCAGGGTCCCCTGCAGGCTCCCACAGGATGCTGAGTCATTGTCTTCCAGGCTCCTTTTGGCTGTGACAGTTTTCAATGCCCTATTTTTTAGCCTGCCATGAGCTACTTTTCATGAGAGTTTTGTTTTTAAGATTTTTAGTAAATGCATGATGGTTGATGTTCACAAGATTGTTGAGTTTCCTCATTACTCTTGCCATCAGCAAACAAGTACAGAGTGCCCCCCAGGTGGGGTACCTGAACCTGATGGCAGAACCAGAGTAAATTACCCTTCCAGTGCTGGTGCTTTGTCTCAAAAAAAAATTCTATGTAGAATTGCTGGAGGTGGGGAGGTAGCTTAGTAATATAAGGACCTGCCTGGCAAGTTCAAGGTCCTGAGTTTGATCCCTGGTAGAGAGAGAGAAAAGAAAAAGGAATTATTAACTGCTCTTGCAATTTCACGTTTGGATATATACCTATAATAATCAAAAGTAGAAATTTGACACAGGGACCAGGGTTCAATCCCCACCAGTGTGCAGTGCTGGCCCTGGGGGCATGGTGGCAGGCATCTATAATCCCAGGCTGAAAATAGGAGAATCACTATGAGTCTGATCTACCTAGTAAGATACTGTAGACCCATTTTATTTTATTTATTTTTTGGCGGAACTGGGGATTGAACTCAGGCCATTGTGCTTGCCAGGCAAGTGCTTATTTTACTGAGCCATCTCCCCAGCCCCAAGATACTGTAGACCCTGTACGATATACATAAAGAAAACCAGAAAAGCAAAAATTTGAAAAGATGCTTCTATTCCTGGCAGAATTATTTACAATAGCCGAAAGGGCAAAGGAAACACCTACTAAAGTGTTCATCAACAGATGGACAGATAAAGAAAATGTGGTGTGAACTACGATGGGATGTTACTTGGCTTTATAAATTTTGTGAAGTGGGACAATAGGGATGAACCCTGAAGACATCATGCTAAGGGCAATGAGCCAGTCACAAAAGAGCAAGCACTGTAGGGTCCCACTCACATGGGCTACCTAGAATAGTTAAATTCACGGACAGTGAAATTCAGGACAGGTAAGACAGTAGTGGTTAGCAGTCTGGAGGGGTGGGAAGGTGGAGGGTTAGTGTTGAGTGGGTACAGTGTTTCAGTTTGGAAGGTGAAAAACTTCTGAAGGCAGAGTCTGATTATAGTTGCATAAAAATGTGAATGTAATCAATATCATTGGACTGTGTCCCTAAAGATGGTTAAAATGGTAAAGGTTCTGTTGTGCATATCTTATTGAAATTTAAAATGGTTTAAGACTTTCCTGCCAGCTCGAGGGACTGGTGGTACATGCATGACTGTCCCCTCAGTCAACTTGTGCCATGGTGGTACAAATGGTTGTAATCACTTTTATTGGACTTTTTGCTTATAAAGTTAATAAAAAGTATATAAATGCACTGATTGTAACCAGTTGCTCAAATCTGAATAATTACTGCCCAAATGTAAACATTAACCCTTTATGCTAATTAAATCATAATCAAATTTATTTAATTAAATTAAAAGAAATTTATGCTCATTAATAGTTTATCAAAAAGAAATTTATGCTCATTAATAGTTTATTAATAATTCATTCTCTAAATTTTAACATGGAAAAAAGATTTAACATGGAAATCTTACACTCCATTGCTGGTGTCTGTAATACATGTTTACAACTGCTGTTCCACAAATGGGCTGGGCTACAATTTTGCATACCATTTTAGCGTTTTCTTTAAGGTACTGTAATATGATGACCACTGGTTTGCTAAATTATTGCTTTTCTTATTGTAATCAAAGACCCTCTGAGAAGGGAGACAAGCTCCCTATGGGACAATCATACATGTACCACCAGAAGTTCAAGAGAGTGGTAAGGGTCAAATCCAAATCAGAGCTGCTCGGCATCCAGACATATAAATTACATCCCTGTCATGAATATATTAAAAAGCACATGTGTAAAAAATACAGTAGGTAGTGGCCTGGGTAGGTGAGAGGGATAGCATGTTAACCGACCTCATGTGGGCACCAAGTGTCCTCTGCAAAGGGTCGAGTGCAAAGTGCTTCCAACCCACTTAGACTTCAGCAGCACCATGATGCAGGTGCAGACAGCCTTGCTTCTTACCTGATGAAGCTAGAAAAAGCTGGAACAGTCGGGGAGAAGTCTCTAAGGACTAGATAGAGATGGTAGGGCTTGGGCTTGGAGGAGAGATGGGATTTGGCAGAAAGGAGACCATCTGGGTAGTAGGAAGACCCGGAGGCTGGAGGGGACTCAGTTGTTCAACTCCATGTTGGGGGTTGGTGTGCAGGGTTCTGATGAACAAAACATGCCTGGAAGAGCATGAAGGACCCCCACTTCCCAGAAAGAGAAAAGAGAAAAGCACTTCTATTGTAAAAACAGTGACTGTCAAACTCCAATGTTTTCAGGGACTTGCAGGCAGCAGATATGGGAGAGGTGGTGACAAGTAGTGTGGACTGTGGTAAGCTGAACAGGGCCCATCTGCTGGAGACACTCATATGTGGGTCCTGAGCAGTGCAGGGCCTGATAGGGTCACTGAGAGCTCCTAAAGCTTTGCCATCACTGAGCTATGAGTGAATGTCTGAAGGTGAGGCTGCTGTGTCCCTGAAGGCATGCAGAGTGGTGTCAGGAGCCTTTAAGCCCATGAGATATGCGAGACACTTCTTCTTCATTGCATCAACAACACTAGAAGATTGTGGATAGAAATTAATGCAGTTTCACTAAGTGTCTAAAAATATTGTGCTTGCGGTATGACAAAGACAGGTGGGCTAGGACACTAATAATACTTGTGTACCAGGCACCATTCTGAGTGTCTGCACACGTATTGTCTCCTAAAGTCTTCCTCACACAACCTACATATAGTTATTGCCCCTATTGCAGAGGAGGAAGTATCTTGCCAGGGTGACTGGAACAGAAATCCAGGCTACGATGGTCTTTGCACTTGTAAGTAATTCTGCATTTTCCATGTGCTACTTTTTCATGGAACTGATGTTTGAGAGTAATTTAAATAGGGACCACTAGGTGTCACTACCTAGCCCCCTTTTAAAAAATGGTACAAAGAATACCATAATTTCACCATGAAGAAAACAACAACCACTTAATCACTGATATTTATTTGTTGTTCTGGTGGAAAATGCTGCTGAGACTCCATTGTCCCAGCACCCTGTTTCCTCTGCTCCTCTTGGTCCTGCTCAGCTGGCCAGGAGTTATGGAAACCCACTCTTTTGGAGGATTTAGAAGTCCAGAAAGGAAGCCTGCCTCAGCAGCCCTCTGCATCATCTGCAAGCCCCCCAGAAAGCAGGAGGGCAGGCTCCGCCACAGGAGCTTTGCTGCTCCTGTGTTTGCATGTTGGGCCAGTGCTTTCCGTAAGACTTCCCTGATGCAGTACTTGCATGGGGTAGAGGGGCTGCAGATAGCCGCTCAGGTAAATTGTGTAGGAAAGCAGCGATGAAGTTCCTGCACAGAGTGCTAGAGAAAGGGAGGAGGGCCCGGGAAGGGAGCAGGAAGGCCCTGGGTCCCAGGGGCAGTAGAGAATGGAGGCTCATTGGGTGAGAGACAAGGAAGACAGAAGTCAGCAGGGGGCTCCCTGGCTCAGGAGGTGGCTGTGCAGAGTGTGCCCACTCCACTTCAGGGCTCACAACCATTTGCTAAAATTGAGCGAGTCAGTCATGTAAGGATCTTTTTAAAGAATTGCAGTCTTCCATCCCAGCATCTTCCAACTAATTTTTAAGATCTTTTTCTCTTACACGCTTCTCTAGAATTCTATATTTAGATCTAAATACAACCAATACAGTGATGAATTATTTTTTTATTCCAGTTCACTCCAGGCAGGAAAATGAAGCAGAGGTTCTCAAAAATACAATGTAACACATTCAAAACTAGAGCAGAGGGGAGGGGTGGTGTGGAAAGCATGTGGAGCTTTTACTAAAATGCATCTCTGTCTCTCCTTTGGAGAGGAGGTCAGAGTATATGGGACTGTGAAAGTTAGAAGAACAGCTGCAGAGATCTTTTCTTGAAATCTAGAAAATAAAGTGAGTGGCACAGGTGAATGTCTGTGAATTATAAGAAGCAAATATAAGGCAGAACCTTATCTTTTCACTTGGCCTCTGTGGATTGCAATTCATTTGCACAGAACTAGAAATCATGCTTTGCCTTATGTTCACTGATAGACTGCATTTTGAAAATTTGGAACAGTTATGCTTGGTACTCAAAGCATCTTTCCACATTTGTTAATTCAAAAGGAGGCTTTCTCCTAAACACAGAGTTCACATGCACGGTTATTTGAAGTTGGAATGCTGATGTTCAGCCCAACCCCAATTCCCTGTATGTAACCATAACTGCTTCCATTTGGATCCTGAGATCCAGAAAGCATGGCTGTTACCACGTCAAATGCCACATATCTTTTTCATGTCCCTGCGTCTGTTGGAAGAATCATTGGTCAGACCAGACATTTGAAGCACACATTGTCCTATCTGATTCCAGTGGCTTCTTGCAATAATCTTATGGAGGGTGAGGATACATCAGTAACTATTTGATATGTGACAGAAAGATGACCACACCGAGGCTTGGCTCTGGAAAGGGAATGAACTTGTCCACGCTCACAGTTAGGACATTCGCTCTCTGATGAATTCTTATTAAAATTAATACATTACCTTAGTGAACATTTTACTTTGAGGAAGTATCTTAAAAATCTTCCCCTGCAGATATTTAGGCCACAGTAATTTTCTGTATATATGTGCAGATAAAAGCTAAGTAAATGTATCTTTGATTTGTATTTGATATACATTATTTGGCATCTAAATTATCTCCCTAAAACTTCACATTTCTAATTCACTAGACCAATTCCATAATATAGGTGTGTCTAAAGCAAGGAGAAAAGGGAGAAGAATGGAACAAAAAAAACCCTCATCACTTCATCTTATGTTTATTTTGATTTATTTGAGATTTTTTTGCAACACATACTAATCATGTTCATTTAGGGAAGTTATTAGGCATACATAAGAATTGGAAAGTTGTTCATATAATGATATAACTAATAGCTAACCTTTATGAATCAGTGGGAGATTTAACCAACTGCTGAACATTTAGTATGCATTTATTTTATTTTATCTTATTTTTTTCCACTGAGCCATCTCCCTGGCTTCGTACGTATTTAAAGGTACTTACAAGTACTGCGAAAAGCTGTTACCTTTAAAAACGTTATTGCCTTGCAGGTAAGCCACTGTTGAGGCTGGGAATCAGTTCAAAAAATAAGCTAAAAAGCTCCAAAAACTCAACAAAGTTAGAATAAGAGTTAATTGAACTGAAAATATCAGTAAAGGAATTTAATCTCTTTCTTATTTCATTGAATTGCTTTAGTTATAAATGCATGGATTATAAGGCTAATATAAATATATGATGAACACCAGACTCTCTTAGGGTTGCAGTGTAATGGATTTTCTTGCTGTGGATCTTGACAGAGCGTGGCAGCAGCCTGACAGACAGCATAGGAAAAGGAGCGTTTGGTCCTTGCTGGCAGCGCAGGCCCTGCCCTTCCCATGTGTAGTCGCCTCTGCAGTGAACAAGGACAGGGTGTGAGCAGCCCTCTTGTCTGCGGGCACTCTGGGAAGGCTCAGGCACCATGCACCGCTTTGCGCAGAGCTGCTCATGGTTAGCATCTCTAGGGTCTTTCTTGGAAGAAGGGCAGAGCCTCCTCCTCACCCCTCCCAACTGCTCCCCTCTCCTCCCTTCCCTCATCTGTTCTGATCTGTGAATCAAAACTGCCTCCGTTCCAGCAGAGTGGGTGGGATTTGTGGCTGCGTGCATGTAGAGGGGTACACGGTGAGTTCAGGACCCTGGCGGGTGTGCAGGTTGAATGACTAGGTTGATGGTGACTCATTAACTGAAAAAGGGGTCCAAGGGCATGGTGATGAGTCCCAGCATGAACACAGCTGAGATGCACTGATGGTAACCACGGGTACCATGAACGACAGTAACCAGCAGAATATGTAGGGAACCATGTTTTTACCTCTGTCCTTAGCCCTTCAGAGATCTCATCTGCCTCTATTCACAATAGCCTTAGTGGAGGAGGTATTGTTCTTATTCCCATTGCGCAGATAAGGAAACGACACCACAGTGTGATGCCTTACTGCTGGTGGGAACAGTGCAGAGATCAGAATCTAGACATCTGACCCGGGAGATGCGGGCTTCTTTATCTGCTGTTTACCACAGACTGTGGCCCTCTAGTTTCAGAGCAAAGCTGGTCTGGGCAAAAGGTGTAGTGAGGGAGGTTACCGCTGGGACCCACCCTGCCAAGTGAGCTGGTCCTGTTGAAAAGGAACTCCTTTGATGGTATAAGTGAGCATCATTGCTAAAAGTGCAGAGTTGATGTAAGGTATGGCTGAATGGAAAGGGCTGGTAAGAGAATAATATCCTTGCAAAATCTCAGAGGAAAGACCAAGAGATCAGCAGTATGTTGATTTCATGCAAAACTTGGGTTGCCAGTTTTAGTTAATGAAGTTTCTTCACATTGCATTCAAATGCTTTAAATTAACACTTCTGAAGTAAGAAGGTAGGAAGTGGTAATATTGAGGGTCCAAGCAAAGAGTGAATATGGGAATCGAATCATAGCTAGATGCCTTTCATGAGGCTTAACTTAACATATCATATACTAAGTGAGTGTGTAGATTGAAAGTGCTAGCCAGGTCCTGGACTTGGGTGAGTAATTTTCAATGAACTTATAGGGTGACCTTTCCTGGTACCTAGCAGAAGTAGCTATGAATGATTTACTTTGTACTCCACAGTCTGCCTCAATTATATCAAAAGTAAGTTTAATACCTGGCTCATGGCTCTGGCTGTGTATCAGAGCCAGCTAAAGCGCTTTAAGATATCACATACTTAGGCCTCGTCCCAACAAATTTTGATTCAGTAAAGCAGGGTTTGGGTAGAGAAGTACACTAAGGCTTGTAGTGCTACTTTATTTTTTGACTGATGCATTCTTAAAATAGGTACACTTCTCTGGGCCTGCCATGCCAGCCCCAACCCTGGGGAGCACTGAGACTGCAATTGAGACCGGACGTGGTATTGTGCACCTGTAATCCCAGCTCTTGGGAGGCTGTAAACAGGCAGATCACTATGAGTCAGATCTAGCAATGAGACCCTGAACACCCTGTAGACCCCTCCCTAAAAATACAAAAAAATAGTCAGTTTGGTGGAGTGACATAAGCATTTATTTCTTTTTCATTCCACAATCAGTGAAATTATTTCCCTTAAAGGCATAAAGAAAAAAGCACAAAACAGAGCTAACCAACAGCAAAAGATACAATCAACTGACAGGACATTCAGAGGCCTTTCTGGAAGACACCAGAAGATGGGAAGGAATTAAAAGGGACAGAAGACCCAAAAGGGCTAGCGTACATGGCCTGAGGTGAGCACCCTTTCTTGGAGTGGGTACTGGAAGAAACAAACTGGCGCCATCTAATGGAGATCAAGAGGATACCTCGGAGTGATTGATTATCAGGGTAATTAATTAAAAGACACTCTGTTCCCACCAGCTTCTCTATGCCAGGCACCTGCTGGCAGCATTTGTCTCCAGGCTAAACCTGCAAGAATGGTTTTCAAAGTAAAACTTGGAATCTGCTTTGTGGTGAGTGAGCATGCCAAGCAGTGGCACCAAGGTGAGACGCAGCAGCAGAAAGCACCTTTGCACTTCCGTAGGGAGTGACACTCATGCAACTCCAGTTAAAGCTTTTGCTACCTGAAAAGTTTGCAATATATTAATTTATTGAATCTGTCCTGTTAAGGTGTCTTAAAACTGTCTCATTGATATTTGTACTTCAATAAAATAAATAAAAAATTAATTAATTATTATTTTATAAAAAAAAGCTTTTGCTACCTTGGTGGAGGGATTGGTCCCCCACTTTCCTGTTCACACAACAGGAAGCCCAGCTGTGTGCCTGTATGCTCACTCACATGTGGATTCCCCCGGCTGGGTTTGAGATCAGGGAAGAGGACAGCTGTGAAAATAGATTTTCTGTGGTGTGTTGGCCCCAGCAACACCCTGCTGGTGGGCATTTGGGCAGGCAGTCAGTGCTCGGCCTAATCCATGTTGATCATCCTGGGTTGACTTAGTGCCTATTTGCAGAAGGGAGAAGAAATAATGAAAGCAAGGGGGGCACGTGCTGTTGCTTTTGCGTAGTCTCTTCTGTTCTTGCTAATAGGATTTGAGACATAACAATTCTCACTCTTTAATGGTGCTTTTATTCCTAGTTATACATAAGACAGTTAAAGCTCCAGGAAGTAAATGATTAAGGAGAGCTGTTCAGGTGTATACAGGTTGTACATAGCAGAGGGAGGGTCTACGGCTAGGTTTTGGTGCTTCAGACTAAATTCTTGTCTGACTCTGTACAAAGCTTCCAGTTTACCCAATTTCAATTATTTGATGCATATCCATTTCTAGGAGGCTGAATAGGCTAGGGGCTCTTTGGGTAAAACATGTTATTTGGGGCAACAGTAATGAAACTGAAAAATATTGAAAACCTTTCTTAAATGATAGCTCCTGTGTAAGTGAAATAGTAGTAAAAAAAAGAATAGGGGAGGGGCCTAGGAGATAGCTCAGAAGTCTAAAGCACCTGCTTAGACAAGCTTAGGCCACAGTGGGCTGAGCTGGCCACACACACACACACACACACACACACACACGCGCACGTGCGCGTGCGCGCGCACACACACGAATAGGGGAGCCATTAATGAGGGTTAGACCCAGGGCTTCATGCAGGCTAAGCACACACTCCATGGTCAAGCCACAGTCCCACCCTGAAAGACAATCTTATATAGTAAAAAGAAGTTAATTTGGGGATTGGATTGCAGGTGGGTGGGATGAGTATTAATTTCTTGAGTGTGCTGCAGCAAATTATGGCAAATGTGATGTTTGTAATCAATAGACACTGTATTTTCTTAGCCCCAGAGGCCAGGAGTCTGGCCAAGTCAAGCGCTGAGCAGATTTCACTTCTGATGGCTGCGGGGGAGATTCTGTCCCTTGTTCTTCCAGCTTCTGGTAGACATGAAGCATGCCCTTGGCTCCTTGACTTGTGGCTCCACCCCTCCACCCTCCCTCACTTTGCCTCTCCTCTGCATCTTTTCCAAATTAGGATACATTCAGATGTTTCAGAGGTTTGAACATTGACATATCTTTAAGGGAATATTAAGCTTACTTAAGGTGTTAAGTATTTTATTTTTTCTTAGTGAAATAAAAGCCCCTTGACCTGTGAATCCTGTGGTAACTATTTACTCAACCATTGAAATGCCTATTGTCTACAGAGTAGGTCTTTGTTGTTGTTGTAGGTTTTTTTTTTCCTTAATACCCAAAGATAAAGCTGCTAGTTTGAAAACCACAGGTTTTCTTTCACCTTCTCTGTGTTGTGTGTGATGATGTTTTCTATAACTGCATCTCTTTCTTCTTCTTTAGCTTCCTGGGCAAGCTATTTAGATTTTCCATCTTGAAAATGGCTGTTGAAAAGAGAGGAAACATGCAAAAGAAAATACAATAAATTTGGTGTGGTTTATGTATTCTTTAGTCATGACAGGTTTACTCAGCTCCAAGCTTGGAAAAAAAGGTAAAATCCTTGGGGAGGAAGTAGAGACTGGGCTATGTGTTTTTCAGTAACTCATATCTTTCAGTTTGTAGATGGAAAAATAGAAAGCCAGAAGGATTATGTAAGGTCGCTTGGCAAGTTGTGGGCTGACCCAGCATTAATTCTCAGGACTTCTGAGCTCTCTGTTCTGAGCCTCTGAGTTGCAATACATCTCGCAGAATTGCACCTCCATTAATCTTGGGCTGTCTGAGGAGTCTGTGAGGATCTTGACACACATAGCCAAACACACACATGGGGGAGCTTAAGCCTGAACTTTGTTGTGTTCGATTCTCATTCAGTAAATGAGCAAAAGAACTAAATGTTGTGATTGTGTTTGGTGTACAAAGCAAATGGATTTTTAAATTTCAGACTAGCATCAGTTCCTGGCAGTGTCTTTCTTGAACCCAAGCAGATTTTCTGAAGGATTACTGTGTGGCTTGAATCAGTGTATATAGGGTTATGTTAGAAAAGCTTTAAGAACACAAAAGATGACCTTTGCTTCATAATAAACATCTGCTCCAACGTTTTAGCTAAAAGCATATTTTCCCGTTTCAACTTTGAACTTCTTTCTGAGGTCAACTCTCCAAAAATTTGGTAGAATCAGACGTATCTGGGAAGTTGGAGTAAATATTTAAGCAAAGTAGTCCCAGGAAAATTTTCTTCATCTCAGGAGCCATTGATAGTTCTAGCAGGTACTGGTGAGTGCTGTCATAATGCAAGGCCCAACTGCCTGGCAGCTTTGCTAGCCTTCGCAGACTTCCGAATGATAGACTTTAATGCAGCACACCTGTGGGTGGTGGTGTGCTTTGCATTCTTTTGTGTAGACTTAATGCCCATTTTCTTGAGTAAGGCTTATTAAATCTAATGTGTTAGTATTTGTTTTTTAAATGCTAAGCACATGACCAAACCACAAGTCTTAGACTCAAAAAGTTCACATGTGATGTTTTCTCATTTGACCGCATAACAACCTTGGCTTGGAAGTGTGTTGTCACTGCCGAGGAGAGTTTTCAAAATACATTTTTGCTTTTATCCCATTGAGGAACCAAGAACATGCCTGGTATGTCTAAGGGGAGAGGCACATTGGCAGTTACTTTGGCATTCATGCCTGCCAACCTTTTGGCACGTAGGCTTGCCAACTCAGTAGGCCAGCAATAATTTGGAAAATGTCTTGTTGAGTATAAACTTTGAAAAACATGAGCCAGAGTTTCTGCAGATCTATCTAATTCTTTGTTTGATCAGTATGTGGGCCTCAAGGCTTAAGTTTGTTTTCAACTTTCCCTTGGGCAAGAGGAGTCTGTGAAGGAAGAAGGATCTGGCTTTAGTGTGCTGTCCGCCTGTGGTAGGCAAAGAGGTGGGGCTCTTCGCCTGAGGAGCCTCGGGAGGAAGCATCCTTGCCAGATTATAAATAGTAAAATTTAAACAGCAGCACCAGCACATACGGCATGTTAGACCGATTTTCTGCAAATGCATTTCTTTGAGTTTCTTTCAACTGTGTAATGTGGTTTCTAGTCTCTACCTGTACAAATAGAGTAGCCTTTGGAATACACCTATCTTTTTGGTTTCCCTACCCGGCCCCTTGTGCAATTTATTTTCCTCTGGCTTGCAGATTTCTCACGCCTGTGTTGCTTCATTCTTGCTTTCCCATATTTACCTTTTGTCCCTTCTAGGCTGACTCAACTTTCATTGTATACTGTGACTGTCATCTTTCCTGGCCCTATGCTCTTATTTCCTATCCTTGAAAGTAGGTCTGGGTTTCCTGAGTCAAACATAAATGGGGAGATAGCTCAGTAGAATAAGTGCTTGCCTGGCAAGTACAAGGTCCTGAGTTCAATCCCCAGTTCCACCAAAAAAAAAAAAGAGGGATCTACAAATTACTCAAGACTGTCATAATGTTTATAGATATAGTGAGCAAAAATTAGAAGAAGAAAGCCTGTGGGTAGAGCCTTGATAGTAACAAAGATGTTAAACATGGCTTACTCTCTCTGACCCCAACCTTATTCAGCACGTGGCCTTGTCCTTTCTTCCCACACTTATCAAAAGAGTTGCCAGAGCTGAGAACCTCATGAGATACACTTGATTTTAGCTGTATCAGTGGGTGTGAGGAAAACAGTAATTACCGAATTTGGAAGCTGGTGAAGGTGTCATTTTGACAGTACTAAGAGCTGAAGTTTTCTGTCTGCACTACTTGGAAAAACACTTGCACAGTTTAGAAAGTGGGATATATTCTCTGATGGCGTAGTTTGACCTTGACTTTGGAGGTGTAAATGTCAAAGGATGTCACATGTTCAGATTGCTTTGGCTAAGTATTCATAGCATCAGTTTTTTCTTTTTTCTTCTAGAGATGACAGAATGAGTCCTTGTTGAAGCTAAGTGAGAAATAGGACTAAACATTACATTTTTGATTGAGAAGGTGCCTAGTTTACGGCTTTCTCAGAAACTTCTCCCTGGGGTGTTGGTTTGCATTTATACATCTCAAAAACTGCCTTAATGATATGTGAAGCAAGTATGCTGTTTACAGAAGTTAGAACTTAGAGTTGGTAAATAAAAGAGTAGGTGTCTACTTAGTCGTTCTTGACAGTGGTTCTTATGCTTATTTTTTGCTTCATAGTTACACAGTAACAACCTCCTGAAGGTACTGTTATCCTTATAGTTCATTCTTACCAGGTAAACTAGTAATGCAGGGAGTAAATGTGCATTGCTTATTAATTAAAATCTCCAGGAAATGAGATACATTGAATAGAAAAGTACTTTTTTTTAAAAAAAATACTAATTGTAGCTTGCCACACTGCCCAGAGAGACCCATGCCCACACCTTGCTGTTGGTGGTACTTTTTGGGCCTTATGCCACGTCTCCTTGGCTGACCCTGAATTTCCCCTGTAGGGCAGAACCTGTGCATGCCACCTGCTTTGCCTCTGTCTTTTGCCTTAAGTTTCTCCTTTGAATCTTCAAGAATTTACTTTTGTTCCATGTATGGGGCAGGAGTGCTGATGAGCAAGGGCTCTAGCTTGTGGCCCTTCACAGGGACAGTTTTTGCTCTTGCTCAGAAGTTCTCAGTGGGGAGAAGCCCCACCTACTTGCAGTGAGAAGTCAGTGAGTATTCTTCATTCACTCTTCCTTATTCAGCGATTCACTCTCTTGCCTTTACTTCTGCTTCTTGAGATAATCTCCTAAAGCCCCTGTGTTAGTCACTTTCCCTTTTTTGAGAACCAAATGTCCAGCACTTGAAACTTAAAGGACAGGTTTGTTTAGGCTGACAGTTCTAGAGAGGGTCGGTCCACAGTGGGTCGGATCCAAGGTGGACACAGCAGGTAGAGGGTCCTGAGGGA